>ML996225.1:0-94955 GCA_010093805.1 Polyplosphaeria fusca
TCTGCCCGACGAGGAGGATCTGCCGTCTACAACGTCAATGCCACCTCCGAGCCAAGTTCCCTCGATTATCGCCCACCAGATTCGATCCTCCGCAGCGATTCCCACGTCCGAGTACGGTGCAGAACACCTCACGAGCGCCTTCAGTGACGCGATAGATATACACGGCAGGGATGACAATGGACAGGGCAGTGGCGAGGGCCAGGGCAATGATCACGGCAGCAGCCATGGCTACGGTCACGGCGGCGATGGCGACGTGTCAATGGAGGACGTGGAGTAGAATAGGCAGTGGCGATTGTGTAGACTGATCCTTCCATGTATCACGCTTGTATACTAACGCGGCAAAACTGTACTGTAGCGGCCTCTTAATAGAGATTGGATGATGGAGATCGGGCGATAGAGAACAGGCGTAGGGCTGTTTTTCAGCCCCAAATCACCTCCCTAGAGTGGCTCATCCAATTTTCAATAGCTTCGCTACGCAAGCACTTTTAGGTCATTTATGACCTACAGCTTTTTATTACTTCTTAGTGGTGCTGTGGGGTTTTCTGCATTCGAAAGAGTCGATTGAGGGGTTGCGAGAGTGATGTAAGCTTAATTGTGGTCTTCTGGCGTAGAAGGTCAGTTTTTACTTGATAAAAGGCTCTTTGCAAATTATGCAGTCACACTTTAACGCAAGCGTAACTTTTTAGTGAGCAGCATTATGGCACTAGAGAAATAGTCTTAAAATCCGACTCGAGTCAAGTATGGTCAAAGTTAGGATGTGGGGATAAGTTCTATCGCTTCAAAGTCAAAGTACCTCTGATTTGTTCCGTCACGGCGGTTGTTCCGTTACGTGTGGATGCACATTAGGAGGCATTTCTTTACACGAGATCAAAATCGACCACGTCAATCCCCCTTTCACGAAAAAAGTCTGGCGTAAGCCTCGGATCACTGAAAATTCCGTTCGGCAAGCCATTGTTTGGATATGTACGACCCCAGCCCTCAATGTCTTGGAATGTGCCCTCCTCGGGGTCAGGAATTCTCGGGTCGGAATATAGTTCCAGTTTCCCGGTTTTGATATTGTGTTTTCCATCCATTGTTGCCTTGTTCTTGGAGTCCACAACACATACGGACTCCCAATCGTTTGGGAGCGGCCCAAGAAGCGCCTCGCCATTCATGAAGCCATGGGCATAACAATCTCCAACGGCCTTGTAATGTTTGCCGTCATCGCATGGCCGTAAGAGGAACGGATTCTTTCCACCCATGAGTACACACACCTTGTCACCTGGCTCTATGCCCGGCGGTCCCACACCCAAGGTTCCGTTGGTGGTGCGGAACACTTCTCTTGCTGCAATTCCTTGATCGACAAAGTTCCATGCTTGCTCCATACGTTGGCCTGGATCTATTACGTCTGAAGGACGGGAAATAGCTAGCTGAACTAGCTCCTGAATTTGGACGAGATACGGAAAGATTGGGATCGGGGCCTTGACCATGAGATCGCGGTACCGACTTAGCACGAGTGTTTTGGAGATTATGTCGACTGAAAAAGGTTGAGAGTTGTCTTTGACGGTCGCATCTTGCAGCACCTCCAGCAAGTCAGCCAACGCCGATAATCTGTCCGGCCAAAGATCTCCGACGGGCAGCACACGCATTGCGTGGCTCGAAGCTACTTCGTCCGCCAGTACTCCATGTAGACGCAGGACGTTGTTTTCGAGTATTTCATGAAACGCGGCAGTGAATCCAGAGCATCTTGAAAATGCTCGAAGTGCACGTGTTGAGCTCGGCACGGCCAAATTGGGAACCCAGGATGGAGCATCGTTCCGAGCTGTCGAGAGTTGTGCATGGCTCATCAGCCACAAGGACCCGCTATGCTGTAGTGCCTTGATGGCAAGATCTGTGTAGACCTCGGATGGAGTTATTTCGTAATTGGGACGCACCCATTCCAAAAACATCGAAACTAAGCTGAGGACGCCAAAGACTTTGTCGCGTTCATCTTTACAAAAGCAATTCCTCGCGTTTTCCAGCAAGTGGTCGTCGTTGCTGCCTCGCGCAGGAGTGAGACACAACTGAAAAACGTGCTGAAGCTGAGCCCAAGGGCGGTCATACGCAGCAAAGATACTGAAATCGGAAAAAGATTTCGTTTTGGAATAGAGCACAGCAATGCCGCCACACAACAAGTTCCAGTCCAGTTCCTGCTGTCCGACAACGACGACTGCTGACTTGGCCAGTTTGATCTCTTGCTGGATCCAGAGTCTTCAAAACCACGGCCGATAGATCAAGTCAAATACTGCTTGCGTCTGCGCAGTGGACATGGGAAGCATAACGTTGACATCGCTCAAGGACGGATCAATAGCTTGAGGTGACGGCTCCAGGGAGCTGTTATTCCAGTTATAAGTTGTTTCTCCTGCCAGGAACGCAAGATATTCAAAAGCAGTCGAGGTGTGCTCTGTCTCGTCACCAAGCCATACTAGGACGCGGGGTGCCGTCTCATAGATTTCTCCCATCTTCGCCACGTAGACTGCCTTTTCTTGGAGATTGTCCTGGTGGATGCATATTGCGTCTACCCAAAGGACACGGGCCTCGGATTTTCTCAAGTGTTTGAGTGCGCTGGCGAGGTCTTGCGTGATAAGAAGCGTCCCAGAGGGCTTGCGCTTCTCCATGTCATCTTCGACGACCGTTATCTCCACGAGAATTTTTTCAGATCCCCAGGCATAGGAAAGGGCCTCGAATCCAAAGCTTCGCATTCGTGCGTTGTCTTCTTTGCCCTCTTGTTGAAGAATCTGCTCCCATGTCGATGTTCGCTTGGGCGAGTTCGGCACAAAGTTCAAATCCTGCTCTGGCTGTGTGGCCTCCGGACCGTCTTCGAGCTTCAAGTCCTCTAACCTTGTATTTTCCAAATGTGGTCCACCAGGCTCCGACGTGTCTGCTGGTATCGCCTTTGGAGATTGCGCATTATGCGATCCCACGAGGTCGCCGAGATTTGGGTTCTGCTCGCCTTTGAGCTCACAATTTGATATTTCACTTGCATTGTCAGATTCTGCGCTAGCGTTGGCCGAGCCGGCCACCGATGAAGCATGTAGAGAAGTCGAGAACAAGACAATGTTGATGTCGTCGCTTTCATCAGTTGCGGGAAGCAGCTTCATCAATCGAATCTCTCCTCCCTCTAGGGGTTGGTATTGATAAGGAGGCATGCCAAGCTGATCGCATCGAGCAAAATCGAAGAGGATGGAGGCGTTTGCGCGATGGCTTCGTACCTGCGGAGAGCGCCGTGAGGGGCGATGTCGAGTCGCTCTGGGGGCAGCTGGCTAGGCGACAACGCTAATAAATGAACGGCCTAGCTCCGGACTAACGTTAGTCCCTTTACGATTTAGAATCCAATGATGTCACATTTAAGAAAATCGCAGTCTGATTGAAAGTTGAACCTCAAAGATCACGGAAATCATCATTGGTGCATTTGCACCCACAAAGAAAGCCGATTGATGCTAAACGGTTCCAAACAACAAGACAAAGAGGTGCCTTTGACCTCCCCGAAAGAACTCACACAAGTATCAGCCACATGATTCGAGACAAGCGGAACGCCAGTTTTGCTCCAGAGAATAAAGAATTTCCGATGTCTTTAGGTAAACATTTCTCCCCGCTGTCGGCTGGGAATTGCAGAAACGGTTTGATCCAGCGACTCGACGACTCGTACAAAGCTCTCCATCTCGAATTCAGCAATCCGAATACAACAACCAGTCATCAGATTACCATGAAACTCATCAAGGTACTCATGGCGCTCATGCCAACCATTCCCCTCGTCTCCTCGCTACCCTCCAACACAGTCGCCCGCGGCCTTCCTGGCGCCGTGTACACGTGCTCTAAATCAGGCTTCGCCGGCGAGTGCAAATGGACGCCGCCAACCAACGAGTGTCGCACTTTCTTCAATGTTGGAGACAACGCGCCAAACTCTGTCGGTCCCGATGCCGGAGGCGTCTGCTCCATCTACACGGGCCTTGCTTGTGCGGGCGTCCCAATCCGTGCCATCTACTTTCCAGGCATCGCGCAAGATCTACCACGGTTTGGCAGCATGAAATGCCATGCTCTTTGAGAAATGCGAGCGCCGGGCCCTGTGGATAAGTTTGGAGGCCGCGCTATGTTGCGCAATTCAATACATTCATTTACATGACAGCTAAGCATTCACTGAGACCTCCTTGACCTCTGCCGTAGCAACAACCTTCTCGTCCGCAACCGGGGCCTCAACAGCCTTTCCATCATCTTCACCGTCCTCCACCATGCCGCCCAAGATCATCGACTTGGGTGCCATGGCCTGCCACTGCCACGGGTCCGTGAATGCCTTGAACTTCTCATCGTGCCACTGGCCTGCAGTCACGTACCTTCCCTCGCTGTCCATGAACATGGTGTCGTCTTCGGCCCTCAAGAAGTATGCGATGCTGTATCGGTGCTCGTTGGGGTTGAAGGGAACGACGCGGTGGATGCACGACTGCATCTTCATGCCAGAGGCGAAGCGGAGTGAGTCGCCGACGTGCACGAAAGCACAGCCGGGCTTAGGCTCGACGAAACCCATCTCACGGGCGCCGCATGTCCCTGGTGGGCGGATCTGGAGACCCCACTGCTCGGAGAAGAGGAGGGTGAGGGATGAGATGTCGGTGTGTTTCTGGTGGCCCTGGCTGTTCTTGCCAGTGATTTCGGTGGGAAGATAGTGCATCATCGAGAGCTGGTCAAATCTTAGCTTCAATTCATACTCTAGAATGAATGACTCACGGTAGTAGTTGATGGGCGCTCATTGCGATGCGAGTTCTCGAATCGTGCAGCGCCGACGAGGCCCATGCCAGTCGAGAGGGCAGAGAGAATGACCTTAGTGATGGTGTTGCAACTGCCGATGGAATCCTCCAGCACGGCGAGATCTCCGCTGTTCTTAATCGGCGAGGGAACTTTGGGGCTGCCTCGCTGGATCTCGTCGCGCGAAACCTTCAACATCTCGTACCCGTCCTTGGTGCCAGCACCAAAGGCACCAGTGCGGCTACCGACGGGCTCGTATCCCAGATGCGAAGAGATCAGGCCGAACTCGTTCTTCTGCTCGATGGGAGCCTCGAAGAAGCGGTGCATCAGCTTGAGGGTCTCTTGCTGATCGGCAAGCATCCTGCGGCCGTCGATGCCTTGGAGGTCGAGGTAGAAGTAGCCATCCTCGAGACAGGCGTTGAGGACCTTTTCGACCTCAGCGGGGTCTTGGGAAAGCAAGAGTCCGTAGTTGATGGTCTGCATCGACCAGACCGGGACACGCTTGCCCTGCCATTCAACGGTCTTGGGAGCGTCAATCTGAGGAGCCATGGTTGCGGTTTGTGTGTATTGGACTTGGTGTATCGAGAAGCTTGACCCGCAAACTGCAGCTTTCGACGCACTGCTTCTTATACGATAGCCTCGCTTCCATTGCGAATCGATCGCGCCACATGTGCTATCATGAGACACTGAATTTGATTAAAGACTTGCGGAAGCTGCAACGCGTTTCAGGTCTCGATGCAGATTGTCAAGACGTAGTTGGTCGCGCCCCGCGCCCCAAGTCTCATATACACGGTCGTGCATTCTACCAGAGTCCTGGCTCCACCCCGCCGTCGGCAGATCGCTCTCCCCACGTCCAAACACTACGGCACTTGTATAACTTTCCAGGTTCCCCTCACTTGGCACTATCGAGACACCGACCCCGCGGGTAGATTTGAGCAAGTATCTTTCAAACTGGGTTTGAATGTCGTAAATGGTGTACATTGCATAGCCTCTCTTCGAAGTTGAATTGTGGACTAGAGCAGTATTGTTGCTCTTGCACAGCAGCCGTAACTAGCGCTGCAGTAGTTGCGATGAGTTTTGCCACATATACGTAGTATGTCCAGCTAATCGCGGATGACGGTCTAGATTTCCATCGAGCTACTTACATGGACATCCGCCGGCCAAAGATATACAATATTTTATCAAACATGGATATCGCCAAGCTGAGAGGATTTTGGTAGCGATTGTGTTATATCCTATCATTAGCTAGGCGATGGTCAATCATACCAAATATTGGAAGCCCTTAGCGTCTCTGGCTAACCGTAGTTGAATCTCACCAAATCACAGCGATGAGCCGTGAGGCTCCACAATATCCGGATAGATATGGATGTCCATCCACGGATTATTTACCCTGTTATCCATGGATACGATCTCAATATCCATCCTTGCCCAGCTCTGGATTCCCACGCCTTGGCCAAGCTGTTCCCCCACTCCATGAAGTTGACGTAGTCCAAAGCCAGACCCTGGTGTCTAAGCATCATGGAGCACCAAACATCTCACCTCGATGCTTTGCCTGCTCTTTTCATTCGTGAATACTGGATCCTCAAAAGCGCTGTGTAATGCTCTCCTCGCCACGTTTTTTTTCGAGTCAAAGCACTTGATCAGCAATACCTCTTCCGGCGACATCCTGTGCTTGTAGTACCATCGGTGCTTAGGACTGTGCTTAACCACCCAACTCTCGCCGTCAAAGTCATTCTCCACCATTCTTGCGCCAACGAGGTCATCGTCAGGCACTGTATTAGCATCCGCAACCGCAATGGGATCTTTCAGTATTGTCTCGATCGGCCGCCATACGTTGATGATTTGAAAGCGCTTCTTGACAAGAGCATGGGCGTCATCTGGAAACTCATGGCGTAATCGAAGCTCGGCGCCGAAGTAAGATTGATCGACGTGTGTCCGCGTTACGGGACCACGATTTGCGAGATTGTGTTGCCCAAGGTGATGCCATTGTGTGGGACCGCGGCGGACTTTGTGGTTGAAGATGTGGACGCGTGTCGCGCCTGTCGCGCTCCTGATCAACTCTTTACATTCGTCGTAATAACTGTCGTTGATTCTTTGCTCGTCCGTGAAGTCTTTCTCGGCGCTCTGGTGGCGATTCCACTGAAAACCATGGGAATCGAGTGTGTAGAGGTTTTCATCACCTGTCACATCGTTGATGGTGAAATGGTGGGCGAGGTGCGGTCGCTCGTTGGTGATGCGTCCTTTGCCAATGAAGATGGGCGTTGGAGCGGAGCCATCGCCCGGATCGTCCCAGTAGTTCAAGATGGCCTCGACGTTGTGTTTCGTGTCGCCATCTGTAGCGGATGATTCGGACATGATTCTGCACAAAGTTCAGTGCGCGTGTCCTGTTGTGTTCGGCCTGGCGACGGATCTGATGCTGCAACTGCCGGCAGACTAACTTGGGAGGTCACGGACTGCCCGCTCCGGTCGGCAATTTAGCCTCGTAGATTACCTACAGCAGCATCCACAATCTGCGGTTGGTGCGCGACCAAGATTACGTACGTCAAAGATTCCTGGTGATAGCCATCAAGGTACCACGTGCATCGAGTACATCTGATAGTCGGTTTCAGGAATCGATACTCCATCTTCTCCCGGTTACGATGGAGGATGACAGCTTTATTATAGTAGCCGCGGAATCCCAACAGTCCGTGGAAGCCGAAATCGTTCAAAACGGAATAAGCAGGGAACACGATAGCTTTGACGACATTCTCGAATTGTTGTCCAATTACATCGCTCAACTCCGACCGAAGCTATGGCCACTGAACACCTACATCCACACGCATCCTGAGCTCGCATTCAAAGAGCGAAAAGCCCACCATGCCCTCACCTCGTTCCTCAGGTCTCACCCTCAATGGACCGTGAAACTCTCAGCATACGGTCTGGAAACCGCATGGACCGCGACCTACGACAGCGGCAAAGCCGGGCCAGTTGTATCATTCAATGCCGAAATGGATGCGCTTCCAGGCCTCGGCCACGCATGCGGACACAACCTGATCGCAAGTGCATCCGTTGCCGCTGCGCTTGCGACTCAAAATGTCATGCAGAAGCTCGAGCTTCCAGGAAAGATTGTACTCTTGGGCACTCCCGGAGAAGAAGGGTATGGCGGGGGGAAGATCCAGTTGCTCCATGCCGGAGCGTACAAAGACGTCGACATAACGCTGATATCCCATCCGGGGATTCTCAACAACAGTCCCATGGTGCGAACAACGGCGTTTGCGAAGCTGGAAGTGGAGTACTTTGGGCGTGCAGCACACGCAGCGCGGAGCCCATGGCTGGGGATCAATGCCTTGGATGCGCTCGTCACTGCATATAATGCGATTTCAGTGCTGAGGCAACAGACAATGCCGAGCGATGTGATCGGACTGAGCATCACGAATGGAGGATCGGCGCCAAACGTTATCCATGCTTATGCGTCCGGGGTGTGCGTCGTGAGAGCGGAGACAGCTTCGCGACTTGCAGAGCTGCAACGGAAAGTCGAGAGCTGTTTTCACGCGGGCGCCGAAGCCACTGGTGCCAGGCTGGAAATCAAAGTCGTACCGGGATACGCAGACCATGTCCCCAATGCCGTCCTCGCCAGGTCGTACACAAAGTACTGGAACTCGTTGCCAGACGTCCCTGAACCACCAACACCCGCCGACGGACAGTTCACCCGCGTCGCAGCCAGCACAGATCAAGGAAATCTCAGCCACGCGATGCCCAGCGTCAATGCGAGTTTTGCGATTCCGCCGGGTCCACAGCAGGGGCAGCCACATAGTCCTGACTTTGAGGTATCCTCGGGAACGATGGAGGCATTTGACCGAGCATTGAGAGTTGGAAAGGCGCTGGCAGGCGTTGCGTTGGACGTTTTGAGGATTCCTGGACTGCTCGAGGAGGTCCAGGAGCAATGGAGACGAGACATGAAATGAACCCAAGACCGTAACTTCATACGTACCATCGCTGCCATTTGTTCGACCCTTCCCTCTCCGTCGCCGCTATTCGGCAATAGAGCTGGCAGCGTCGCTGCGCAAATTTTGCGATGGCGTTCACGATTCGAGAGATATGGCACTGACTCATTGGATGACGTAGCCTTGCGGGCGAAGTCTTCAGCCGCTCATGTTAAGTATATGACTACTAAAGTTCTCGTTGGGTGCGTTGTTCGTCTGCACGGCAATCCCCAGAAGGCTGAAATCCAATCCGTCGATCCTTGCGCGGCCTGGTATCGCACAGCAATTTCCGCGCTCTGTTTCGAACGTACGTACCGGTTGACCGTCTTATTGAGGATGATACACCGTGGTCAACAACGTCGGAGCGCCGAATATGCTCAGGGACACCTCTAGCGTCCAGTCATCTCGCTGGGACCCAGGTGATGAATCTTGGTAAATTCTATTGCGCTCTATGAATCAGTTGCTCAAATTTTCAGATGGCGCTACAACTATTGAAGACGATGCACTCGTGGCCCAAATTAGTCAACTTCTGAAGCATGCTACCTCTAAAATTATTGTAGTTATGCTTGAGTAGAACGCTAATCATGGAGACCTTCCCCTGGTCTCCACCCTGGTTTCATTTGCGATTTTACACAAAGTGTCGAAAGCAAGCTTTCCGGGAATATCGTGCACGCAGTTGATCCACATTACCTTTTGCAGGTCTTGCCTCAGTTCCGGCCATGTGAGATCCTCTCTAGCTGTTGCTTTCCACAGGTCACCTAGCTTTTCCTCTTGGCCGTTCAAGCTCGTTGCAGCGCTTACGATCAGTAGCCACAGGCGAACTTCGACTGGAAAGTAGTTGGACGATTGTAAAGCCGTGGAAAAGAACAGGAGCTCATTCTCCAGGTACTTGTACCGAGTCCGGGTTCCTGGAACGACGACTTGGAATGTCGTTGTGAGGAAAGCAAGGAGCACCAAGCGGAGGTACTCGTCAGCACGGGTATCGAGAACATCATCGAGATTCATCAGGCGGGCTTGGACGGAATGCATGATGTGATGGAACTTGTCACCGATGAGCCGCGTCTTCGTCTCTTTTGCCTCGTTGAGTAAAACGGACGCATATTGGAGATCATGGAAGATGACGGCCAGCTTCGGGTGGGTTACACCACTGAGCGAGACCTGTTGATGCGGACTTCGGACGTGTGTGGGATATGTAAAGGTCGAGTCCCAGGAATCGAGGAAGAAAGCGAAGCCGTCTGGACGTTGTCCTGTGCGTAATTGCCATTGAAGGCCAAGCCTACTAACCATCAGTGGGCTTCAACGGGCCATGTATCTTCCACTCACTGATCAATCTTAAGTCGAAGCTTGTTCAATGCCAAGGGGGTTGCCGAGGCGGCGGGTAGGCAAAGGATTTGACGAAGGCCAGCCAGATGCGCGGCCACGGCGTCGTAGTCTCCCACCGATGCCGCAATGGAGGTCAGAATGACGATGATGAAAATTGTCGAGGGCAAAAGTGCGGATCGGTCGTCAGAGAGTTTTGCGTTTAGCAGAGACAGGGTGCGTCTCAAGCGACTGAGGGTTTGGTTACTGAGTGCACCGTCGAGTGAGGCGTCATGGTAGGCAGATGTTGCGAGCAGGGTAGTCTGGAAAAAGGCAACGTCGGAGAAGAACCAGTTATTCCGCTGTTGCTCAAACTCGTCAAAGTCAAGACATGAATAGATTGGTAGCGCATTGTGCATCAGCAGACTGAAGGTGACGTCTGGAAACGAGTTAGCGCACCCAGATAGGCGCAACGAGATGACAATGGGGACATACGGTGACGAATTGAGTTCTGGCATTCGCCGTCAACGTCTGCAGGAATCCGTAGTAACGCAGTGTCCAGTGGAGGTGGCGGTGGGACCCTGCTCGAGTAGAGGGCGACATGCATGTGAGCGTGCTCGTTCACGCGTTCGCCAGAAGCGGTAAACAATTCGGCGTCGGTGGAACGACGAGGGCTGCTTCCCGCGGACGAATAGGCTGATTCGTTTCCAGAAAGCGGTTGTGTTTGAGTGGGGATGGACGCCTCTTCGGCTGCCCGCATGGCTCGCGCACGCTTGAGGGCACGTCGTGAGCCTTCGCGTCGGTTCTTCCCCTGCATGCATTGACTCCTGATCAAAAGTCTGTCGTCCTTTTTGGCCTTGCCAGACTCGTCCACGATGACAAAGGCGAATTTGTTCGACATGGTGTTGGTTCGGCAACTTCAGATATCAACATTGAATGCTCAGAGCACAAAGAGAGGAGACCAAACGACTTCTTATGGGACACAATGTGGCCAGGCGCAGGCATTGCGTACGCGACGATCAAGGGGCTGCGAGAGGGTAGTGTGAGGCTGAGGACGACGAACGAGCTGGGCAACGGCGCTGACGAATCGCGCCGTCATAAGCTGACCACATTGTTGTCCTAAAAGAGGAAAGCGCATCTTGGGGACAGACCTTCACCTCTTGGCGCCCCATTCTCCCATCCTTAATCAGATAATCCCCGCCTCACGACTCATCATCATGCCCAAATATTCCCCCGAGCAGCATCGCGAGGCTGACATAAAGAGAAGAACAATGGCCGCATCGAACCCCATCCACGAGCGGGAACGCTGTCCTGCCATCCTTCCCTCTACACACGAACCGCACTCAACAACACCATGGCTTCCATCACCCTACCGCCGGCAGAGGTTGGCATGATAGGACGCGTCCGCGAGACTCAATGTGCCAAGATCGTCCCCCCTCCCGCGTCCACCTCGCTCGCAGGCCAGACCGTTATCATCACCGGCAGCAACGTGGGCATCGGACTGGACTGTGCGCGGCAGATGCTCGATCTCAACCTCTCGCACCTCATCATGGCCGTCCGCCGCCCTGACAATGCCGAGGAGGCTGCGGCGCCTTTAAGACAAGCGCATCCGAAAGCACGTATCGAAGTGTGGCACCTCGACATGCTATCCTACGATTCCATCCAGGCTTTTGCTCGACAATGCGCTACGCTTGAGAGGCTAGATGTTGCGATATTGAACGCGGGTGTCACCAAGGCTTCGTTTGAGATCAATTCCTCGACCAGGCATGAGGAAATCTTCCAAGTCAACTATCTCTCCACCGCCCTTCTCGCCATCCTTCTTCTCCCGATTCTCAAGAACAAGAGCCCTGCAGGTACGCCTGGCCGTCTTGCCCTTGTTTCTTCTGGCTTGGGATTGCAAGCCGAATTCCCGAACCGCAACGCCGTACCGCTTATCCCGTCCTTCGACGATGCCACTGGGTGGGGCATCTCCATGGCTGGAGACCGCTACAACATCACCAAACTCTTGCTGTACATGTTTGTCCTAAAAATTTCGGAATGCGTCTCCGCCGAAGACGTCGTCGTCAATGCTGTCTGCCCCGGCTTTACAAAAGGATCAGGGCTGCACCGACATCTCCCTGTCGCCGCGCGCGCAGTCTTTGGAGTACTGAAAACAGTGATTGCGAGGCCTCTGGAGACTGGCGCCTGGGCATATCTAGATGCCGTGCTGGTGAAGGGCAAGGAGTCACATGGGAGCTTTGTTATGAACCAGCAGATACATGCGTGAGTCGAATGAACCGCTCCTGGAATCGAGGCTAATGCACGCAGGTTTCATCCCATCATGTATACAGACGAGGGCAGGAAGACGACTGAGCAAATTTGGCGGGAGACGATAGAGGAGCTCGACTTTGCTGGTGCGCGACGAATTCTGGAGCAGATGCGCAAGTAGGATTTTGTATTGTTGATGTTCCGAGATATAATCCGAACAGAATTACTAACCAGTTCAAATAAACCGTGCGCTTACGTATGTGGTGCATTTCAGACTGCATTGTGCATTCATTGCTCAAAGCGATACGAATGATCTTTCGGCTGGGAGTGACTTGTGTGGCATGGTATTAGATCGCAAGGGAAGTCGATAGGCAATACAGGTATGCTTGGTTGAGCTTTCTTGCAGTCCCATCTGTGGATGCAGACTGCAATGAAGAGGCTGTTTGTGCGTCGACAATCAGTTGCCGAATGTTCACGATAATGACCTTCGGCCAAACTCCACAAGACTCACTGCATGCGACGAATGTGTAAATTGCGTATCTCAAGTGCTTCGAAGGTGTTGTTGTCCTCTTCTCAGTGGCCGCCTGCCAGCTACTGAGATGTTTGAATTTGGCGTTTGATCGCATCCATCTCATCCACCGCGGTGAGACATCTTGCTACATAGAACACACGAAAGACAATCTGACTTGGCAAATAGCTAGATACCAGCCGCTCTCGATATACAAATAAGGGCCGGGTTCCTACTTTTTGACAAGTAGCAACTGCCCATACAATGTAGCTACGCAGCAGGCGTACCTAGACGGTGACCTCAGCGGGACCTAGTGAACCCTGGTTATGGCGATATTTCTCAACAAGGGGACCCGCAACGTATTGCAAGACAAAAAATTCAGTCACCGCACAATGCTTTTAAGGTACGCCAGGCAGCGTGTCCAGACTTTCACTTTCGGTAGCGCGTTCGTTACCGAACAATAATTGACCTCAAAATATGTAAGAACCCTCGTTACTCATAATTATTCCAACACACACTCACCATCCGAATCGCAAATAGCATTCGAATACCCACATAACCGAGACCAACTACTTTTACAGTGCAACGATATTCGAACTCAAACATGGGTCCCAAATTCGACGCTGCAAAGCTTCTGGCCAAATACGGCCACAAAGAAAGCCAGGGATTGGGGAAGGATGGCACTGGTATTGCCGCCCCCATCGAAGGGACGACAGTTGTTGGCCGCGCTGGCATCGGGAAGGACTCTGGCCCCGAGCAAATCGACTCGAAGGCCATCATTTTGACTAACTGTCCGATCAATTCGGAGGTTAGCTCTCTGTGGCCACAGCTTCATTATGATGGCGATGGACTTGTGGAGCTGTTCCCGTCGACGCGTGGCGAGCCCTTCGTCGCGATATACGAGACCGAAGAGCAAGCCGCAACTGCCCAGAAGGGTCTGAATCAGAGGTGCATCGGAGAAGGACGCCGTCTTGTGGTCGAGCAGGTGCCGGAACCTGATATCTCCGAAGTTTCGGAGACATACCGGTACTCCAAGTTCAAGGAGCAGCGCGACTCCCAAACCTGGACCCGCACCGTTCTCGTTACCGGACAGTCTCTCGGCTCGCATTCCGGGAAAAACGGAAGGAAGCTCCTGGAGCAACATACAACGTTCGGTTACGATAACATTGTCTACCTCAACTCAGAAGACCCAGACAGTCTAGAACGCGAAGAGGAGGTCCTCAATACCTTCGCGGAGCCAAACGGTTCAGGCTTCTGGGTTCGCTTCTCCTCGGTCGGCCTCGCTAAGAACTTTGTCAAGCTTGCGCATGGGACGTGGTTTTGCTACTACGTCGTGAGCGTCGTCTGCGTTCCCGATGAAGACATGGACTGGATCATCGAGGACCAGGAGGCCCGCAAGGCCGGCATCACCAAGCCGACTGGGAAAATCTTCGTGCCGTTCATCAACCCCGATGCAACAGACGATGACATTCGCAAGGCCTTTGAGCCATTCCAGGTCAATGACATCAATCGTCCCGGGAAGTTTGCGTTTATCTTTCTGTCGGCCGAAGACAAGGAGGGCATGATGCGAGCGAACCCACAGGGTCTGCGGTACCGTTTTGCTGGAGGCAAGACGGGCAAAATGAATCTCACGGACGGCGACGACAAGAAGAAAAAGGGAAAGAAGACCACCGGATATGGTTCGGCGGCTCCTCCTGCGCCCGTTGCGCCTCTTTCTAATTGGGCTCCCAGCCTTCCTCCCGCAAGCAGCAGCGTCGACAGCCTTGTCGCACAGACGGGCGCGCTGAACATGCAGGAGCAACCGAAGAAGCCGGCGGTGTCTTCAGTCGACGTCGTCGTCAAGAATCTGGACTTCAACGCGAAGCAGCAGGACGTCAAGACTTTGTTTACGGGATACGCGACAACAAAGGTCGTTTTTCCCAAAGGCAATAAAGGCATTGCTTTCGTGGGGTTCTCCACCACTGAGGAAGCCAATCGCGCTGTCAGCAACCTGAGCGACAGGATGGTTCTTGGTCGTCGTGTCCGCACTGAGTTGGCTCGACCCCGTTAGTTCTTTGGCCTTGCGTCTGAACTTCCTGATCCTGGCTTCTCTTAAGTGTATCTCTTGATTTCAAAAGCTAAATAACGTTATACCCCTTGAATTTCCATACCAGCATCTTGCTTCCACGTGATTATTGATTTGTATGTCGTCGTTGTTTCTTTGTTCGCCGTCAAAATTCCCGTTGCCACACACGATTCAAACCTGTTGTTTATTGTTGCTATTACTAGCAAGAGAAGGATGTGCTTTTTGTCCAAGGCATCTCACGTATCAAACCAGGTAATACTGAATCTTGGTCGAGTGCGGTCTCACTGACATCAGATGAACATGCATCTGGCAAGCCACCGATCAGACAAAGCGCATCTCCATTAAATTTCCCATTGCTAATCCATTTTATAGTATTGTCCGATTGTCGACGACTGCGTCGCATAAATGCTACTTGACAATTTCATTCCTACGTGTGAGCTAGAGGCATGCAGATTGCGCCGGCCCATTGTTTGGTATATCTCAGACTCTTAGTGGTACTTCTTGGTCCTTTCAACAGCTTGCAGGAGACCGTATAAATTATTCGTAACAGATAACAGTGCTCTCTCGACGAAGATGAGTTGTGCACAATAACTTTGTCTCAAAGTGCTCGAAAGGCGACAAAGGTGAGCGACTCATGGTCAGAACCGACAGTCGTCAGGCTGTAGTAGTGGAACTTCTTATCCGCAATTAGATTAATGGCGAAGGCGCCCATCTGGTGTTGTGATCTGTCAAGGAACTTGTAGTCACATGGAATTTCCCCCCGTAGCACCCATCTCGAAGCAGAAACCATCTCAACCGCCATTGCTATAATGTAGGATAAAGCTGCGAATGATTGTAACCGACCATAACCGCGGGGTAAGCATACATCGTTGACTGTAGCTGTCAATTGGGTCCAAGAAAAGAAACCAGTGCATGGCATTTGCGTGGACGGCGACTCGAGCCCAGACTCTTCGGCACATGGGTGGCAATGGCAGTGCCAATGCGGCTAACGGGAGCAAAGAGTCTAATGAACATAGCAAAGACATCATTGCTTTTGATGATTGCTTTTTAAAGCAACCAATGTGCGTTCTCACGGCTAGTTGCTATCAGTACTCGCAGCAATTGAAGCAGCAGCGCCCCCAAAAACACCGATCTTCACCCCCGCAATCTTCTTCATATAAGCACCGGCCCATCACCACCTCTTTAGCGGCGGACAATGGGATGAATAGACGATTCTTCGACCCAGGAACTAGAATACGCACAGTCGTCGTCACACGCCTCCATCATCGTATGCGCCCCCCACACTCCACGTCAATTTAAGCATTGCAAGTGACGCAGCAAATTGCCTCCTTCCATGCGCCCACTGCATGCTCAAATTAAGGGAGCGCGGTCCTCCCTTGCCCCATCCACTATGATAACGTGATTCCACCAATAGCCTCCCGCGAGTGCTCCGAACGTGCGGCCAGTTTCGAAACACCCAAACGGCGCTGGCAAAACGTCTACTGGGGCCCTTCCCCGCAATATTCCTAATGCAGTTAGCGGCATCTATGCGGTAGATTGTTGGATGGGGCAGAATATTAACCGTGTAGAATAGAAGGGGCCTGCGAAACCAGGATTCGCGTCGGGCCGGGGTGGCCACGAACTTTCCCCAACGCTGCGCACAAAATGGGTATATATTCGTCCCATCGCCAAGTCGATTTTTCTAGAATCTGGTTCAGATATCGGATCAGCAAGAATTCCTTCGCATCGAAACGATAAACGACGAGAATGAAGTTCCTTTCGACGATTGCGGCCGTCGCGTTTGCGGCTCTGGCCAGGGCCCAGTCGCCCACGCAGGTCAGCGGATTCAACCTCGGACCAACGGCGCTCAAGATGTACGTCTATGTGCCGTCCAACTTGAAGAAGCCGGCGCCGATTGTCGTGGCCGTACACCACTGTCAGGGTTCGGCGCAAGGGTACTCGGGCGAGACAAAGTACCAGCCATTGGCCAGCTCCAAGAACTTCATCGTCATCTATCCCAACTCAAAGTCGAGCGGAGGCTGCTTTGATGTTGCTTCCACCGCTAGTACGTAGCCACGTGTGATCAAATCGTCTCTCGTCTCTGACATGGCCCAGCTCTGACGCACAACGGCGGCGGCGACAGCCAGACCATTGCCAACATGGTCAAATATGCCGTCCAAAACTACGGCGGTGATGCCGACCGCGTCTTCGTGACCGGATCCTCGTCCGGAGCTATGATGACCCAAGTCCTTGCTGGAGCCTACCCCGACGTCTTCAAGGCTGCATCTGCCTACAGCGGTGTACCAGCCGGCTGCTTCTTCGTCTCGGGCGCGGGCGCGACTACCGATCCTCCAGGGTGGAATAACGCTTGCGCGAACGGCCAGTCGACCAAGACGGCTGCGCAGTGGGGCGATATGGTGCGCGGATACTATCCCAACTACAACGGCACCAGGACCAGGATGCTCATCTGGCACGGAACCGCGGACAATACTCTGCGATATCCCAACTGTGAGTGAAGTGCGCTTCTTCTCTTTACATGTGTGCTGACGTTTTTGGTAGACCAGGAATCGCTCAAGGAGTGGTCCAACGTGCTGGGTCTGACGACGTCCAAGACAGCATCGAACACGCCCCAGAGCGGGTATACCCAGACCATCTACGGCGACGGGGACTCGAACACCGCCAAGCTCGTTGGATACAGCGGTCAAGGCGTTGGCCATACCGTGCCTGTGCACGAGTCGATGGACATTGCGTTCTTTGGCATCTCGTAAGAGGTGCATACCATGCATGGCTCCAACAAGGGGCTAGGCCACAATTGCAAAATGTAAATATGTAGCTTGCAATTAAACTTGCCGTGGATACACGTATTGAAGTTTGAGTGAAGTCTTTTGCTAGTCTACTCTACCTTGATCCTGTTAGTCCCATTCTTGGGGGAGATTATTGGATTCGGAAGTCCAGGACGGCGACGCATGCTTCGTATTCTACACTTAGAGATCGTCCGCTTGAAGGCCAAACTTACCCCAATGCCGAACAAGCTTCACCCACAGCTTTTTGACGCGCAAACCGACAGAATCTGGAAAATCTGTTTCATCCACGTTGGTATGGCCATCAGGGAGAATGCAAATCAGGTTCCTCGCCGAGATATCCCGCATCGTGTATATACCCCGCCACTCCTTAGCGGAATGGATGGCATCGTCCAACGGCAAGTCGGTATCGTAGGGAGGGATTGAAGGCGCCAGAGGTCGCATGTCGACATCGCAAAATGCCCACTTGTAGAGTGTGCACGTGGCGATGATTTGCCAGTCGAGCGTCGGGAAGAAGGTGTAGTTGGGAAAGCCGGGAAGAATATATCGGACCTGTGTGCGCGGGTGCATGTAACAAAAGTCAGCCAGATCGGAAAAGTCGCTTGCGTAGTCTGCGAGAAAGGAATCTGGTCCGCATGTAGTCCTGATGTCGATGCGGCGGAGCCATGACAGCTTTTCTGGAGAGCAGGTCTCGGCGAATCGTAGAAAAGAGGGGATAGCGCCGCAGTCGGCAAGTTCGCCTTTGAGAACGAGGATTCGGTTGTACTTGGCCTCTAGTCCCGCGGTTTCCGTCCACAATTCTCGGCAAACGTACTTTAGTCGATTGAACTCTTGATGTATACCGTTAGACAAAATTGCGTAAAGCGTATAATTGACATTTTCCTCACCGGGCCACTCGGTGTGCTGCGGGAGGTAGTCTTCACAGAGTCGCAAGGGACGTTCGCTGAAGGTAAGAGCGTGTTCGTATATCAAATTCCTTACCTCTGGAGGTAGGCGGAAAAGTAAAGATAATTGCTTCGGCGGCAACGGAAGTGCGTATGGTGCAGACATGGGGGTGATCGGCGTGCTCTTTCGTGAAGATGGAAGATTACGCTGGGGAGAACGGCATGGCTCTCTGTCTTTGCGCCAGGCTGAAGAGATGGTTCGCAGTCGTGTCAGGGCTGTGGCTAGCTCCAAGTCTTCCCCTGGGTCAGTGTCTGGAGGCAATGCACGGAGTGGGTTGACGACTGTTGAATTGGTAGCCATGGGAGAGCAAAATTGGCAGATCTAGATGTCCAAACGGTGTTGAGAGGCACTCCCTCAACCGACCAGACCAACAAGCTGCAGCCTGATCTGGACCGAGACAACAGAGTTTTGTTGAATTTTGAGAACTGTCGTAACCTTGGTACACTGTTTTAGTAGTGGTCCAGGCCGATTCAGAGAAGATGGTGAACACCTTGCAGAGCTCACTAACTTGTTGAAAAATTCTCTATCAGGCTGGGGTGAAGGGTGGAATGTCGAGTTGTTGTTGTTGCTGCCGGTCGTGGTAAGTGATCACGTGGCAGATAATGTGGCTGTGGTGGCCGCGATGGCGTGGTGTGCTTGGTCCGTTCTCGTGATAGGTTCAAATGACGGTTATGCTTTCGGGAGGAGCACGATATTGATGGCTTGCCGGGCTTGTTCTTATATCTCATTTAATGTGGAGACCGTGTGCAAACCGTGGTATCAGGAGGGCAGAGGTGGGGCCAACCATTGGCTGCCGTGGCTCACAACCAAGGTGCTCCTCTTCTGTGCGGGCAGCGTCGGTGCCATCTACCTATACCTTCTTTCCAAAGTATTCTCGACGACGGCTGTCTGTCGCTCCAGCTACGACGTGGTCCAAGAACGAGGCTTCACCATCAACTCTGACCTCTTCGGGAACAACATCAATCTCATGCCCAATATTGTGCGTGACTGCGCCAAGGCAGCTGCGCAGGACCCAAAACCGTTTGACTATGTTTAAGGTTCGATGCAATTCTCGGAAATGTTGTCCGCATGGCTAAGGCGAAGGTTGTGAAGTGCGAGAGGTTGGAGATGTGGTATATCTTGACCACGGCGCTCGATTCTCGCATCGGCAAGAAGTCTTCGTAGCAAACAAGGACAATTGAGATGATACCACGCGGTGATTAAAGCACTCACTCGTTAAAGACGCGCTTTCACGAAGAAGCCACAGCTCGCTAGCGCGCCTGCCTTCTCAGTCGCCGCTACACATCTCCATGCCCTCATTTCCACGCCTTTCCCTACAACACCAAAGCAGCACAATACAGACACGACCTTTTTCCTTTTCTCTTCTCCACCAAATCTTCTACCCGTACCATCCGTCACCCGGCACGCACTCCCAACGAGAGCAGCAATGGTCTATCCATTCTCAAGTCGCGCCGAAGGCTGTAAGTAAACCATTGGCACAAACTGACCGCTTCCCCCTATATGAATCATCTCAACCACCACGCAAGTCGTGTCTCACTCATTCCTGCCCCTTTCAACCCACCCCCCACCCCCCTCCTTCCCCAACACCGCTAACTCCACCCCTCCAGTCCAACCCCTCGACCTCCTCATCGGCATCTTCAGCCTCTTCATGGGCCTGCTCCTCATCAAATGCGTCCTCACGCTTCACTCCTTCTTACATCCCGCCAACAGCGTCCCCGAGCCCATCACTGCAGCTGGTGAGAAAGCCATGATGCCAGCGCGCGGCTTCGTCAGGATGGAGCATGAACAGGACGAGTACGAAGTTTTGCAGGGCATGAAGAATTTGGTGCTTTGGATGTTGCCGGTGGTGGTTACGGGCGTGTTGGTGGTGGATGCGGCGCATTGTACGGGGGAGGTTTGGGATAGGAATTGCTAAGGATGGGGAGGAGGGGAGGTAGATGGCATGTGGGTGTGGGTGTGTGAGAGAGGCGTAAAAGAACGGCGAACGCGTGCGTGCTTGTCCACTTGAAGTCTCGGGCTTCTAGGATGCCAGATGAGGGGCTGGGAATGCGTAAGGCTTCTGACAGGTCAGAACACAAATGAAAGTCATGAATAAACCATTATTTGCATTTTCTATGACTTGAGGCATGTCCCTTTTGATCTAATTTTTTCGCGACCTTCGCACACTGTCGATGCTCACTCATCCATGACCAACAAACCTCCAATGATATGCAATTCTTCAATGTTTCGTATCGCACTATGAATACAGTAATATAAGTTTTGCGTCTACACGACGGGTATCAGAAAAGCTCATTAAAAATCCCAAACCATCGACCCATCACCCATCCCTCTTCCAACACCTCTATGCCAATTATGCACAACAAGCCACCCTCTCTTTACCCCCTCACTTCTACAGCATCTCTGTTCCTATCCCCTCCCCACACTATTCCCCCCCGCAAACATCCTCCTCACATGCTCCAACCCACTCCACCTCCCCTCCCTCGCCCTCTCAGGATAACTCGGCATCCGTAATTCCGGCACCGGCGGCGCATCCGCCACATCCACCGGCGACCCCTCCATCTCATACAGAGAAATCTTCTTGCCCTTGACACAGCTCTCCTGCTCCGACCTCTCCATACCATGCCGCAAATTAAGCCAACTCCGCCTCCGCACTCTAGGCGCTTCTCCTCGATGCGGACTCTGCACGCCGGGCCTGTTGTCGGCGTTGCTAGCTTTGCTCCCGCGATTCGAGCCCATTTCAAACACGTGGGATTCCGCGGGTAGCTCGAGCCTCGTGAGGCGTGCTTCCACGGGGGACAATTCAATCGGTGCTTTCTCATCCACGTCGATGTCCTTGTCGAGGTCTGCGTGAAGGTCTGCTTTGGATAGGATTGGGATTGGGGGGGAGATGAGGAGTTTGCGGGGGTTGAGGGGCGGGGAGGAGGGTGTGGTGGGGGAGCGCCAGCAGAACCAGGTCCCGGTTCGGCCGCGTTGCATGCCGAGATAGAAGACGATGATGGCGAAGATTATGACGCAGATTGCGATGGCGAAGCTGATGCCGATTTTGCGGGGTGAGGAGGAGCGGGCGAGGAGTTTGTGGGTTGGGAGAGGTGCTGATGAGGCCGAGGGGAGGAGAGATAGGAAGGCCAGGAAGGCGAGAAATTCTTGGGTGGCCATGGCGAGTACTGGATATGCGTTGCCAGCGCTATCGGACTATTCGTAGACGATGCTGTCTTCTTGCGGCATCTACCATGGAGTTGTGCCCAGGACCAGCCGGAGTTCAGCGCAAAAAAGAGCACGTCCAGCAGATGCGATGCCACGGCGGGACGACAAGGCTTCTTAACCTCGCGCATCCTTCCCTCCTACTCCTGCGTAGTCTAGGCCTGAACTTTTCAGACCCATGTAGATCCCGGGGTGCGTGCACGGTGATATGCCCGAACCCTGGGAAACGGCCTCGTGGTTCGCAACGCTTACTTTGGGCGCTTAGGTACGAAACGCCCCGTACTCCCACCTCCCCTCAATCAATTAGTCAGTGTTTTTGAGGGTGCAGCGTACGTGAGATTCTTGTATAGAGTAGACAAGGGATCGTCGCAAAGTAGGTGTCTGTGTAACCACCAGGTGCGGGGTGGGATTATCAAGAACGAGGCCTGGAGCCAGAAATGACAGAGGAGCAAGTTGCACCTCGACTGTTTTTTCTCACCGTCATATTTTCAGCCACTTCTCCCGAGGACCAGCGTGTCGCTTGATTGGGCGCGTGAGAGTGCAGAACGGACGACTTCTTGAGGAAGCCAACACGCGCGCGCGGGCCTAACAGTCCTCAACACGAATCAGGCTCTTAGGCAACTCGGAATGATGTGAATGAGTGGACGGACTTTTTCTCTTTCATGGAGTTTAGGAAAGATTCGCACCAGAAGCGGTGCGGAGTGTTAGTATCGGGTTTGAAGAGACGCCCACTCCGGACGCTTGGTCCCCGAAGCCCGACGCCACCTTCCGGACCTTCCTGCATCAACACGTCGTTTTGAAACCATCAAAGTACCTCCCAGACCATGATTTCTCCAGACTTCGATGCGCAATCAAATAGCAAATTGATTGCTGTGCTCGACATGCTGTAATCCATTGTAATGCCCTTGCTCTGGGCTTCACTCGCGAATCGCCTACGAAAAATGGAGCAACGAATGTTGGGTGTTGGTGTCGAATTGAAATGCCGCTTGGAAAATTATGCAACGCAAATGCCAACCTACGCTATGCAGAAAACACTTTTGCAGCTTTCAGGCTCCCAATCGTACATGCCTAAACAATAGTATTCCACGTCTTCTTCCACCAGCTCCTAGGAGACTCCTCCCAACTCTCCGAAGCCACGTCTTCAAACTTTCCACTGACCAAGTCAGCTTCAACCGGCTTGACAATTTTGCTCTTCGTAATAATCTTGTGCCCGGTGTACAGCACAGCGAACAAGATGAGGCTGATATAGGCGATGAAGAAGTCCTTTGTTGCCCACGGCATAAAGGCGGTAAACCCCTGCGTGAGCGTGATAATGGCGCAGAAAACAAGACCATAGCAAGCCAGATACGACCCACCCCAACTGACAAAGGGGAGCGTGTCGCGAGAGATGTTCTGGGCTTTCAACGCGCGCATGAAGGCAAGGTGGCAGATGCAAATGCAAGACCAGGCAATGAAGCCAGCCACGCTGACAATGTTCAGAAGCCAATTGAACACTTCACCGCCGTTGGCAGAAAGATTCATGTACGCCAGCAGGCCTACGGCTGAGGTCGCGGCAACGGCAATGTACGGGACGCCGCGGGCCGAGATGCGTTCGAGGAATCGCGGCGCACAACCCTCTTCTGCGAGGCCAACGAGAATGCGGCTGCCGGAGTAGACATTGGAGCTCGCGGCTGAGAGCACGACGGTGAGGAGGATGGCGTTTATGATGTCTGGCAAGACTTTGACACCAGCCAGCTGCGCCGCAATGACCAGTGGGGACGAGCCTGCATTGGTGCCCCCAGTACCAATGTCCTTGTTGTCGTATGGAACCAGGATACCGATGAAGAATATGGTGGCGATGAACAAGGTGAAGATGCTCCAGAAGGTTTTGCGAATCGCATTTGGCATCGTCTTGCGCGGGTTTGCGCTCTCTCCAGCGCCAATGGCGACCAGTTCGGTTCCTTGGTATGCGAATCCGGCCTGGATCAAGACGGCCCAGAAACCCACGAATTTGGCTAGTGCGGCATTGTCCTCGACAAGGTAGGGCGCGAATGCTCCTGGAGTCTTCCAGTAGTGGAAACCGAGGTAGCCCTGGTCGCCAACGCCTGCGTTGATGCAAATAGAGAAGATCCAGAATCCAACCAAAGCAACGACTTTGATGCTTGCAAAGTAGAATTCGAATTCGCCAAAGAGGTCGACGGGAAGGAAGTTGACGGCAGTGAGTGGGACCCAGAATATGGTGATGAAGATACCGATGCTCAAGTCGGAATTCCACCATTGAATGATGAGACCGGCTGCCGTCAGTTCTAGGGCATACGTGATTGACCAACTGAACCAATATATCCATCCCATGGCAAAGCCAAGACTCGGGTCGACGAAACGGGCAGCGTATCGGGTAAAGGCACCAGCGATGGGGAGATATGTAGCCATCTCGGCGAGAGAAAGCATAATGGCGTAGACCAGAGTGCCAACAAAAGCATATGCCAGGAGGGCACCGACGGGGCCAGCCGTGGCAATTGATTGGCCGCTGGCAATGAAGACGCCTGTTCCGACCGTTCCACCTGCATCGAGTTAGCCCGTGAAATCACTCCCCGTGCAGATGTGCGACGAACCAATGGCAACGAATTGCAAGTGACGACTCTGTAGCTTCCTTTGGAGTTCTTGGGGCGGTGGAGTCGTCTGCTTCTCCAGGTCGTGCGACGAGTGGCCCAGCGACTTCTGCGACGCCCTGTCGCCGGCCTTGTCGATGGTCTCCCCTTGGGGAGCATTGGCTGGCTGGACTTCCATTGGGACGACAACGGAAATAGCACGATAGGGACCGGATTCAAAGACGATTGATCAAGGTGGAGGCGGATGGTCAATTTGGATGCACCGTATCGTGCCGACTATATAATGCCCCACTGCGAGGCTTTTGGACATGTCGCTATTGTCAGCTATCAAATTTGCACACCATCTCTGGTGAGCGGCGGCAAGGAAAATTTCCCTCGGTCCCACAAATGCATGCCGTGGTTCCCAGCCTTGTTCTCGTTTCGTCTCGTGGCGATGCCGAGGCCGTGGGCTGACGGTCAGGGACGACCATGTCATGCGCGGCTACCCGCCGACAAGCGAGGAGACGCGATGTGACTGCGACGGGAACGTCTGGAGATGGGCAAGGCGAGAGGAGTCAGCCAAGTGGTGTGGCCGAAAAACTCTGCTGTGGCAAGCGAACAAACAAGGGAGGAGCGCCGGCGCCGGGTCGGCTCTTGGCCGGCTCCTGCTTAGCGTCCAGAATCTTCACCAGTTCGCGCATGCATCCTCAACCATATTCCCATCCCGTCGGATATCACCGAGACGGCATTCACATGGTTCCGCTGTGCGGGAAAGACTTTTCTCATTTTCTCTCCCTCTGTTATCAGATTGACGTCGAAACTAGTGCCCCTTCCCCAGCTTTCTAAGGCAATAACAGACTCAGCATTCCCAGTATTTGTACAGTAACCCAAATAGACTTGCTCAACCGGACATTGGTGCCGTCGTCTCCACGTTCGCGTAGCTCAACCAATACGCCAGTGTTGTCTCCCACCCGATTCAGCACCACCGAGAAACCATATCCCGTTGCTCGATGGGCGATGGGGAGAATCTCTGTTGTATAGGCATACAGTGTCATACTAGAGGATGAACGCGGCTACAATGGCTGTGCTCAGGCTAATGTTCTCTGCAGGCGTTTTGACCTGAGTCTGCGAGGCCGTCAGTGGGTCGAGCGTCGTGTGGACACGAACTGCAGCATCATCGTTGCCAAAGCTCCCACGGCTAGCGTTCCCCTATGCAGAAGGCCAGACAGTATGGCAGAAACCTCGCAAATACGGGTGATACCATGCCCATGATCAGCTTGACTGGCGAAGATCACGAGAGTTTTCCATTAAACGGCGTCATTCCTCTCGTCAATTTGTCACGTGCCAGTCTTGCAATTTTGGCCCCCGTAGAGAGCCCAAGACGTACCGTAAGTCTTCGGAAGATGTTGAGGAAATTGTACCAGAGTGCCTCGGTTTCTGTGGGTTCAGATTCGTCAGGCCGAAGAAACCATGGTAGCGAGTTCGCACAAAGACTGTCCCTGGAGCAGTTGGCAGTCAACAAGAATTTCAATCTACAAAACTCGCTCCAACGCCCACGAAGTTCAGTCTCTTACGCATATCATCGACTAACGTCTCGGCCTGCGCTCGTTTCACCTAATCATTCTCAGCCAACAACGCCACGAATTTACAGCTGCACCATCTACGCAAGATGACGCATCCACAGAACTCTTCTCCGCTCAGGTCTATTCGGAAATTACAATCGGCATCCGATAATCAGCATGAAAACGACCCTGCCGATGCCCAGCAGCATCCCCAACCCCCGCCCCGTTCGCTACTTCTCGAATTGCCAGCCGAGATTCGAAATCAAGTGTGCCAATACGTCCTGACTCGGAGATTTCCACTCGTATTCTTTGAGGGTAGATGCTCGGAGCAGGCTTGGAATAGGCCTGCCTTGAAACGGGACCCTGTCCTGTTCGAAGACAGCTCGAGCACCAACTTGCTACGGAAGCGATATGTTATAGGCCGGTTTTACAGCCCGTTTATGAACAATCTAAAGTTCGTTTGCAAGAAATTGTTCGCTGAGACGGCGGGCCTGGAACTACAATACAACGACATTGTATTCATAACGGGATACGAGCGCACACGATCACGCCGGCCATCATACTGGATGAAACCGATATACACCGATGTGTACCATTCTTTCATGACATTCTCCCGGATATGCACACCGTCCAAGTTTCAGTGTATGCAAAAGGTCATATTGAACGGTGGCACAGGAATTGGATACCCCACGGACCGCAAATTTCCATTCAAGGCCCAAGGTCTTGAGAGAATGGTTTCTGCCTCAAGAGAATTTCCTAGTATCAAATTTAGGTGGCTTTGTCCTTGTTTTCCGGTTCAAGGATCGGTGTGGCTGATGTTTATCAACGGAGTCCAATACATCTCTGCTCTGCGCGGCAAACAAGCGAGTCAGGACCTCGTTCGACAATTTAGCTCCGGTAAGCTTGAGGATTCGATGTGGCCCTGGCCCTGGAATTCGCCGGATACAATACAGAGTTGGCGTGGGAATATTCCAGTGGAAGCTTTTCACGCTCCCAATTTCAGTTACTTCCCCGAGAATATCATCGGAGATTTGGACCTAGAGCATCTTCTAGGTCCCGGAAGACTCGAGAGGAGGCACTTTTGGGGCAGAGGGCGGTTTTACCCATCGAAGGAAGAGCTCCTGAACTTGTTCACGAGGTGGATGGACGAAGGGTTTTGATCCTCACATGTTTTCCACGAGCTTAGGCCTGCAGAGGTTTTATTCGAGACCAACTGACAAGGCGTGGCCGACAAATTCCGCATATCAACCACTCAAGTCACTCGCGATGCGCTGAACTAGTTTTGAAAACGGGCAAAGTCATTGCGCACTATTTTGCAAACCATGGTCCAATTTTTCATGCTGCTGCACTTTTCATTCTTCATCCAGCCCCAATCCAGCATTCTCAGGTCCTTTTAGTGGGGAATGGTTGCCGACAGAGTCAAATTCTAGCGCATGTATTATACTTCTGCATGAGAGGTAGCACTAATACATAATGGAATTCGACGTCAGAGCGACAACTGCAGCACGAAATGTGGGCAGTCGCCTTAAAAACCGTTGGGGCGATTCGACTCCCCGTTTCACTGAATGAACATGTGGGAACGAATAAGATCGTAACTTTTCGGGACTACTATTCAGGTCCACAAACCCGATATCATAATGTTGGGACTCATCACATCTTCCCCTCCTCAACGCACCCCCCAGATATAAAGCCAAATATTCATACTACGAACGCCGTTCCATACCACTTCGTCTTACCAAACCGACTTGCGAATTGCGCCACACCCACAAAACCAACTCCTCTCTAACACTACCCAGGCACCATCCGGCGCCCAAGCACCTCTTCGCCCCCTTCCCCGCCGGGCCCGACACGCCCATACCCCAACCCACCTCAGGCTACCAAAGAACTCTCACCTCCCCCCGCTCCAATACCCAACGCCAATTCCAGACACATGACTATACCAGCCCCGCCGACAAACTCTGCTGAGATATCCACTGCTGAAACCCCTACCCCCCCCCCCTTCCCCACTCCGCCGTGCGCCTAAAAACCCGCGACCACGTCTTCGGCGAACCGTACCTGATCCCGTACATCTAGTGGAATTCCATCCGCGCGTCGTGCCAGCTGTGTCAGCAGCCCATGTATTGCGCGAGCCCGGTATCGCGATACCGACAGGTTTACGGACGCGCCGCCCTAAACACCCATGACCACGTCCTCTGCGAGCCGTGCTTTATCGCGCACATCTAGCGGAATTGCATCCGTGTGTCGTGCTAGATGTGTCGGCTGAGCATGTATCGCGCTGGTCTGGTGCGGATGAGTGTTGGCGATGTCGAGAGTGTTCTGGACGGGCTGGATTTAGTGGTTTGCTTGCGCGCATTAAGGAGTCGAAAAAAGGTTCAACGGCAAGGGGCCTTTGGAAGCGGTGGTTTGGAGGGTGTTGAGTATCGTGCTTTTGGTGGGGAGGATGGGGTTTGGTGCTTTCGTATTGCGTTGGCTGGGGTTGCGGGTTCTGCGTGTGAATTGTTTGCTTCTGTTGAAGGGGTGCTGGTGCTTGGTTTAATTCTGGATGGCCTGGAAGGGGTGGAATTAGGGAATTTGTTCGACGGAGTATTGTCCGCTTTTCCAGTGGGATCTTGTCACGGTATAGGTATATGTAGCGGTTATGGAAGGGGACGTGCTAGTGGACGTGTAAAAAGCAAGCATGATGAGACGACGCTAGCGGCCACCTTTAAGCAGAGTTTTTCACACATAGAACACAGACATAGCAATCCACACTCTTTTGACCGCTGTGTAGCAATTGTCCCTAAACCCCGACAGAATCAGTAGCATTCGGGTCAGAAACAGTAGTATTTCGGTCCATTTCTAACGCACGGCTATAATAGTGGTAAGTTAGCGTATTGAAAATAGTAGTAGATAGGGAATTACTACGATAAGTAGTGGTAAGGCGGCCTTTTGCCGTTAATTGTACTGTGTTGTACGCTATGCCTAACGAACTTGAAGTGTGGCGCTCTTCTACAAGTATCCATGAAACGTCACGTGTTGGCTATTTTTGGCAGCTCGAGCGTTCCTTGCTGCCAGCTGTCTTTGTGCCAGGTGTCTCTCATGCCTAAACCTCCATCACAATCGTAGCCATGGACCGAGCCAGCCAGGTACTGGCGCAAGGTCTCCCTCTAGATGTACCTAGAACATGTACAGATCGATCATGATCCAACAGCACCATACCAGCCTAAACCTAGCACAGCACCAAGGATGATTGCCAGCGCAGGTGGTACGCCAAACCAAGCAGTCTCCGCGTACGTGACGGCAGCTACGACGACCCACCAAGGCTCCTGTGCAAGACTTTTCCCATCGCTACTTTCTGGTGTCAGATAGCCGATCTCCCAGAGCCGATACACAGCTGTGAACACCAGGCCAACAGCTGCAGCGTTGATACCCCTCAGTAAACTCAAGACCCATGCCTTCGTTCTCATGACTTGCCAAACGGACTGCACGCCTACCGCGAGAACGATGCCCGGGAAGAAGATCCCTATAAAAGCCAATAATGCACCAAAGATAGTAGGAATCTTTGTCGGTGCGAGGGTTAGTGCACCCAAATACACGGAGAAGTTGAAATTTGGCCCTGGGAATGCCTGGATAATAGCCAAACCAAGGAGGAAATTTCGTGGTAAAACCCACCCTGGGTCGACGACATAGGAGCGGAGAAGAGGAATAACGACTGGACCACCACCGAAGATAATGGTGCCAGCGAGATACATGTTGGCGAAGAGATCGTATGTGAGGGCGCGGGCGTCGACCGTTCCACGGATGACCATTACAACAACAAAGGATAGTAAGAAGCCTACGATGAGTGAGAGGCCGATCTTAATAGAGATATTGTGCGTTCGGGTATCCGTGACAAGCGTGGCTCCAGCGATCACGTTTGGGTCACGGCGCTCTGCCGAGCGGCTCGGACCTATCTCTTCTTCCACTGGCACAATACGATCCGTTGAATTCCCAGCTTGAGGGCGGCGCTTGACTGCTTCCGGGCGTTGAAGTTGCAATTGCTCTGCTAGTGGGACATCCTGCACTGCGGCAGTTTCTTCGGCATCGCCGCCTTCAGTTCTAGTTCTTCTTCTTTTGGCCGCATAACTAGCTCTAATCTTTCCAACTTTCTGGCGCAGCCAGACATCCCAAATGACCGTGGCGGCCCCGCCAATTACGATCAATATAGGGAAGTACCACAGTGCGTTGTAGCACAAGCCGGCACACGCACCGAAGATGACTAGAATCCTCGTGATGCGGTCTTTGATTGCCTTCTCAGCCAACTGCACGGCTGCCAACGCAATGATGCCAACCGTGCTTGCATTCATCCCACTCAGCAATGCGTAAACGATAGGTGGCAGTTTATCAGGCATCTTCTGCACGCCGAGTGAGAGGGCGTACATCCCAATCGCGCCAGGCAAACTCCAAAGTAAGAAGGCAAAGACAGCTGCAGTAAGGCCGGCGTGGATCATCGCGATACAGAATACCATTTTCGTAGAAGCTGGGCCTGGAAGTGCCTGGCAAATTGCGAAGAGCTCTTGATACTATATCACAATTGTCAGCGATCTCCGACACACACTTCGCTTTAGACACACACACAGTCTGTTCATCAATCCACTTCGCTCCAAAATGCCCTTTACCATCCACGAACCGTCGATGCAGGATCTGAAAGTGCACAGGCGGTCCGCCGAATGCCGTGAAACCTAGATCCCACATCCTCGCTGTCACTTCTGCAAGTCGCCATCCTAATTTTCTGGTATTGGGCTGGGGTGACGCGCTGTGTTGCGTGCGCGCATAGGCGCGGAAAGAATTGATTGTGGAGTGGAAGGCCATCGTTCAATACAAAAGAGGAGCAATAAAGAACTCGGGGAGGTAGGAGAAATAGCGAATGAAGAGTCAAGCGACGTCTAATTTCTTGATGCCTTGATGTATTCCCTGCCGTTATTGTCCAATCATTGCTTCACATAATGGCGACATTGTGGCTTGAAATTCGTCAAAGCACAAGATTGCCAAAAGGGCGGATACGACACAGCGCTCATACTAGCAGAAAGAGCAGCGGGGCCGCTCAGGTCCTACGCTTGTAAGCTCGAGCTGTGATAGAAGTTTTCTTCCTGTGCCGAATCACATGCCTCTTCAATTAGCTCTAACGTTTGAATATTTCTCACGCGATGGGCTAAGCGCACAGCCACAGGCCCGATCATTAATGCAGCTTAGCTGTAACTTATAACTGAGATATTATGTAATATAAAATGCCGCCCTATCGTCCGCGCATCCTTTGTTCGCTTCTTTTCAAGGTACCGACAGGGGTGGCAATGTTGGACAATCCACCATCCTGCAGTAGCCACAAGGCTGATGAGAGCTACTTAGCATTATGGTCCGGTCCTCCGTAAAAGAATGAATACATGTATAAGTTCACAAGGCTCGATAGGCGGGATACTAACGCTGCAGACTATAAAGGCTGCTTGTCGCATATTGGAGTGCTCATTTTATCCAGCGATAAACCCGACAACGTAGTTAACTGTAATTTTTAGGAATACGAATGCGGAAAATATACTCAAGAAGGTAGAGTTTATATCTTTCCCCCTAAACTTGGAAAAAAAATTATGTAACGTTAACTTATTCAAAAGATTTAAGCATGTTTAGTCTAAAGTACCTAGAGTTTGTCTCGTCATAGTGTGTGTTTCGCGACGGAGTGGGTGACGTTATGTTTATTCAAATTACTTTTCAATTCTTCTATTTCTCTCATCTGCTACTCGCGTAGCACCCTCATCTCTATTCGCGCGTCACCCACGGCTCGCGCTCAATCACACTTCTTCACTAAGCGTAATTGAACTGGCTCCTACACATAGGACACGAGCTACTTCCACCGGTTCGAAACCACTTAAACAAGCAGTTCCCGTGGAACATGTTCTTGCACGTCTTGCAACGCTTATCCGGCAGGCGCTTGTCGGAGCTGACAATGCTGTAGCAAATGTAGCACTCGCTATGGCCCTTCAGCGCCCCATCGATGTTGCGCTTAAAGGTCGTCAATGCATCAATAAGCGTTCCATTGAAGACCGTAATCGCACCCAGCGAGGTTCGGATCCAGGACTTCCACTTCTGGTCCGATGTCGCGACCCGGTTGACGCTGTCGATGGTTGGGTTTGCTAGCGGGAAAGCGGCAGGCAGCGTGATTTTGATAATCATTTTCTGCTCGTCCAAATCGTACGCGGCAGTGATTTCACGCGCGCGGGGGGCGACATGGACCGAGAGCCGAGACTCGGAATCCTCCTGTTTTAGTGAATCGACCCATTCAGATACACTCTGCATCGCTGCGGCAATGACAGGTGGTGAAATGTACTTTTCTGTCCAGGATGCTAGCGAGGTGGTAATGGCGCGCGACTTGCAGTTGAAGAACCAGACTTTCGTAAGCGACGAGATGTGTCGCAGGCATAGAAAGTAGAGGTGGCTGAGGAACCACTCCGCGTCGCGCTTCGGCGGCTCCATATCGGGTGTGTATGTCGTAATATCAAGTTTAGACATGTCAACAGCGTGATTTCGGGTGTGACCCAGGAAATCAAAGGTGAAATCGAGCAGGCTGGCCACGTAATCGCCTTGTTTGAGATGCTCCACATAGTCATTTTTAACTTTGAATGAAGCATGCTCAAAGTGAGCAAAGACAAGAAGCCAGCTCAGGAGGTACCCGCGCAATGGCAGAGGCATGTGACGCTCGAAGCTCGCGCCTTCAAGGGCAGCAGTTGTGGGTGCTTCGATAAGTAGTGACAACAGCTCTTCAGGCAGCTGCGCCGTAGACTTATCGAGGGCTGCGTCGATTGAGATCTGCACTTGTGCGGCAGCAATTTGCTGACGCAGAATATCAAAAGCAGTCTGCTGTGCCGACCCTGACTCCGCGTAGAGCAGGGGGTACAAGTCGTCAACCGCCGCCAGGTGTTTCTGAGAGACTTTTGAGATTTGTCGGGCTAGCACATCGTTGACCATCTTCAATGGTTGATGGAACTCGTCAGGGAAGCCCTGAGAGTACTTTAGTAGATTGACCAGACTATTGGCGACGTATTCCTCGCAAGACGTCCAGGCATCCACGAGGTCATCATTCGGCTCTTCATCCTGGGAAAGCGTTCGTAACTGAGCGTACAGCTTCAAGGAAGCATGAGTGAAAGGGACCGGAGTAGACTTTCCGGAGTTGTCGTGTAAATCACCCGATGTCGCCCAGCTTGCTGCCAAAGACGTCAAAATGCTTTCCCAGTGGTCGCCGTAGATGTCGTGGATCAGAGGCAGCAACGCGGCGAGTACGCGACACGCCTCGGCTCGAATAGGCAATGCCACCTCGGGATTCTCCAACCAGACAATAATGTGCTTGACGAAGAAGATAGCACGCTGCTTGGCAATGCTGTTGCGCGTCTCCTCTTGGTCGTATACCAGGCCATTAAGGATCACAAGCTGGCGAAGGCCCTCCTCGGGCTGTGCCTCAATGTCAAGGCCAGTGAGGTTGGCGATCAACTCATTGCACATCCGCTCGCATGATTTTGTTGTAGCTAGTGACTCATTAAAGGCCGAGAGGAAGCCGAGCAGAGGTATATCGGCTCCATCTTTCGTCTTGTTTCGAATCGTCTTGAGGGTATCCGCGACTATGGCATCGTTCGTCTTGTCCCATCCAAGTAGTTCAATGGCATCCCTGGCAAGAACGCTGCAAGCACGAGCCAGATAAAACTCATTCGCTGAGTTGTTCGATCCGCGGTCGCCAACAAGTCTGATCAACCACAGCAGGAAAGACTTGTCGCCATTAGCGACATCCCAATGTAGTTTCTGTCGCTGCACTTCTTGTTTCACAAAGTTGTTCGCCTTGCTCATAAAGTCAATGACATCCGTCTCCACCTCCGGGGTGTAGATCGACCACAAATGATTTGCACCAGCGAGGCCGAGATTGTCACCGGCGAGCTGAAGGGTCAGCTCAACGTTGAGAAGAATATCCCGCCTACGATCGAGCGGAATCGTTTCTAGGTTGACGGCGTCTGGTCCCGAAAGGAGCCCAACTATATACTGCGCAGTGCGGAAGGCTGGGGAAAATCCATCTGCATCGCGAGAAATTTCTTTGAGACGGGTCGGGTGGTTTTGAGAATCAACCAGATAGACAGCGCCACCTAGCAGGTTTGTGATAGCAAGCGGGGTTGCCGGAGGATTCTCGAGAAACGGCTTTAAAACGGATTCACAGTCACCAGATGTCGGAAGGACCTGGCTCAGTTCGTCCCAAGAGTAGCCTGGAGTGACCAGTTGCCTGGCAAGGTCAATGAGTGTCTCGACCGCCACAGATGTCTGTGATGCATCAAGTAGCCCTTGCTGGATGACGTTGTATATCGACTTCTTCGAATCCGTCTTCGAGATGAGCATTGTTCGGAAAATGGCCGCCTCTTGCGCGACTTCATCGTCGGGGTTTTCGGCTGCAACGAGAAGATTCTGTAGAAGATCCGCTCCCTTGGAGCCTGTGATGAATTTCTCCATCAAAGACGGATTGTGCTTGTTGATCTGACGAAATCCTTGAAGTGCAGAGGGAGTCTGCTCGATCAATGACAGAGATTGCGTCATGGTTGAAAGAATGTCGTCTGTGGTGCTTGGTGACAACGATCGCAGAATCCGGCTAAACCAGTCCCACTCTACCGATCCAACAAGTGCCTCGTGCAATTTGGACTTGATGTGTTCCAGGAGCTCAGAGTCTGAAGCTGCAAGCCCAAACGACGCGGGGATTCGGGGCGACGCCAATAGAGCATCGAGTGCAGTGTTCTTGGCCATGGTTTCATCTGCTTCTAGCGCGTTCTTCAGGGAAGACTTCCAAGAATCCTCTGAACCTGAAAGTTCGGCGGAAGAATACAAGATGTCGACCAAGTTGGATGAAGATGGCGATAGTACTAGAGTGGGAAGATCGCCCCGCAGAAATGCCTCTAATGTAGCCTTTGTTCTCTCATTTGAGAGAACAAGAGCTGGATTTTGGCGAAGTAGCTCTGCAATGACTCCAGCTGCGCCATAGGGCTTTCCGTTTCGGCTTTTAATCACACCGATAGCTTCAGTGACGATGGCAGCGCATCCTTCTTCGAAGGCACTGCGAAGTGGGGCAGAAGACTCCAGGTCCAGAGTCAACTGCTGAAGGATGGAGAAGCGGCCTGCTCTGTGAATTAGGGAGGCCTGTGATGTCTCGTAGCCACTGGATTGTTCGGGTGCTGAGGTCCGAATGTCGTCGACAAGTTTCTGAACGTAGCGTGGCCACTCCTCGCAAAGGAGATCAGGCATTTGTCCGGTGACCATGACCTGTGCAACAAGCTTGGGAGCATTTGCAAATGCCTCCCATTGCGAGGTTTCAGGTTTAGGGTCAAGATACTGAGAAACAGCGGGCAGAAGAAGCTCAGGCAAGAGTTTACGTTGATCTTCCTCTGGTAGGGATGCCGAAACAAGAGCTGTTATTTGAAGATAGGCGCCCAATGCGGACTCCAGATCTAACCGTACTTGTTGTTTCTTAACGATTCCACCGTGTAACGCATTTAGAAGTTCGGCGGCGTCTGGCCCGTTCATGGGTAGAATCTCTTGAGGAAGAGTCTTGAACAGCTCGACCAGGCGATTCCAGAATTCGCGTGGACCAGATTGGGAGCCCTTCTTCAAGAACTGGCGCAGGCGACGCTCGACTGGCGTTTTGCTTGTATAATGTTCAGTCCACGCTGTCGGACACAACTGATTGAGTGACACGATCGCATCAAGGAACTCAAGAGCGGACCCGGTCTGGTCGGAGTGGAGTGCCCCGGCCAGGTAGGCCTTGCTAATGGTCTCAATGTTAGTCTGAACAGCGTTTGGCTGCTTGGAAATGCAAGACTTCAGGAACCGGTGAAGGGCGCGACGGACGGACGCATCGTCGTAGGATGCAAAAGCCCAAAGCTTACTATCACCCAATAGGACCTCGTAGTCAGCTTGATGCTTTGCCAGGTCTTCCAAGGACAAATTCGAGAGCAAGCTAGCGAGCAAAGCAATACAAGCAGACATGACTCGACTGTATTTCGTCGCAGCGTCATCTGGGCTCGAGGTGCGCTCGTCGCTCAAAGTAGTACTCGATTCCTTGCCAATAGCATCGCGACAGTACTCTAGAATGGGCTGCTGGTAGAATTTGCGAATACTCTGAATCTTCTCGGTGGTATTGAAAATATTCCACAGGGAGGCTTGAGCCGCTTCCACAACCATTCGTTCGCCGTCGTAGAGTCCGCAAAGCCATGCGCCAACGGATGCCGGCATGTACTTGGCCACTCGCTTGCCGCCCGACGAGGCCATGGCGCCTTGAAGCGTAAAGGCATTCTGGCGAACAGACCTCGCGTTGTCAATCGCGACACGAGGGAACATCTTCACCCATGCCTCCAATACAGCCTCCTCTACGGGTTCCTTCAACGAGGCAATGTATATCTGCAGATCCTCCAGCGCCTTGACCTTGGTGGTGCCATCTTTCTTGGACAGGTTCCGAAAGTAGACGACTACATTAGGATCGGAGACGGAAGAGAGACGGAGGGGTTCCGCGAGGTAGGAAAGTTGGGATGCGCTCGCGCCGAAGGCACTCGAGCCCGGGCGACCGATATTGGCGAGAAACTTGCTCTGTTCGTCACAAAAAGGCATGTTAGATACTACGGTAACCAAGTGTGGTGAGGATGACACTTGCCATTGAAGTGTAGATGGTACATATAACTGGAGGAACACAATGTATCGCTGGAGACTGAAGCACTGTCTACTGACAAAGTCGAGTAGCAGTGCACAATACGCCCAGAGTCCGCAATGTGCAGGACCTCAGCGGCCTAAGAGCGCCCTTGGAGAGGAAAAAGCTGGTGATGACGGCGCTGGGAAAGGGCGGCGTGGGGCGACATGGAGCAGTCCCGAGCATCTGCCGGAGCTTTTCCTGCTTGGGCCTAGTGCGTCTCATGAACCTCGCCTTGTGAAAGACGATGCCTACCAGTGAAGCAACCACCCACCTCACAAAACCCAGACTGCGGCATTGCTCAGACCAGACTGCGATAAATATCTAGCCTGATTTTTTCGATACCCCCGACAACTCATGGTCGCCCACCATGAAGTTCTTTATAGAGTAAGTCGGCCCATGGCCAAAGATCGCGAACTCACGTGTTGCAGGGAGCTCCCCGTGCTCTTCCCATACCCCCGCGTGTACCCAGAACAATATGCCTACATGTGTGATCTCAAGCGCACGCTGGATAATCATGGCCACTGCGTTCTTGAAATGCCTTCGGGCACGGGTAAAACCGTGTCTCTGCTCTCGCTCATCGTGGCATATCAGCAGTATCATGGCGACGGGAGGAAGCTCATCTACTGCTCTCGTACCATGTCGGAAATCGAAAAGGCCCTGGCCGAGTTGAAGTCCCTGATGAAATATCGTACCGAGCAGCTTGGCCACGAAGAAGACTTTCGAGCGCTGGGCCTCACCAGCCGAAAGAACCTTTGTCTTCACCCATCCGTCAGCCGAGAAAAGAGCGGATCCGTAGTCGATGCGCGCTGTCGAAGTCTCACGGCAGGTTTTGTAAAGGAGAAGAAGGAGCGGGGTGAAGATGTCGACCTTTGCGTCTACCACGACAACCTTGATCTACTCGAGCCAAGCAACCTCATTCCATCTGGCGTCTGGACATTCGACGGCATGCTTCGGTACGGCAACGAGCATAGACAGTGTCCGTATTTCACAGCCCGACGAATGATGCCTTATTGCAATGTCATCATCTACTCCTACCACTACCTGCTGGACCCGAAGATTGCCGAACGCGTCTCCAAAGAGTTCTCCAAGGACTGCATAGTTGTCTTTGACGAAGCCCACAATATCGACAACGTATGTATAGAGTCGCTGAGTATCGACCTGACCGAGGATTCGCTTCGCAAGGCAACACGAGGCGCGAACAATCTGGATAGGAAGATTACAGAGATGAAGCAGAATGACGCGGAGAAGCTGCAGAACGAATACGCAAAGCTGGTCGAAGGACTTCGGGAAGCAGACCAGGCTCGAGATGAGAACGCATTCATGTCGAACCCCGCCCTACCGGACGACCTGCTGAAGGAGGCCGTGCCAGGCAACATTCGGAGAGCCGAGCACTTTGTCGCATTCCTCAAACGCTTCATCGAATATCTCAAGACGCGAATGAAGGTGTTGCATGTCATATCTGAAACCCCTCCCTCGTTCCTCAGCCACCTACGCGAACTGACCTATATCGAACGAAAACCCCTTCGATTCTGCGCGGAACGCTTGACGTCGCTTGTCCGTACGCTCGAACTCACCAACATCGAGGACTATCAGCCTCTGCAAGAAGTGGCAACATTTGCAACCCTCGTCGCGACATATGAGTCAGGCTTCCTGCTCATCTTGGAACCCTTTGAATCCATCACAGCCACCGTCCCGAATCCCATTCTCCACTTCACCTGCCTCGACGCCGCCATCGCCATCAAGCCCGTCTTCGAACGCTTCAGCTCCGTCATCGTCACCTCGGGCACCATGTCCCCCCTCGATATGTACCCCCGCATGCTCAACTTCCAAACCGTCGTCCAAGAATCCTTCACCATGACACTAACCCGCAAATCCTTCCTCCCCATGATCGTCGACCGCGGCAGCGACCAGATCCCCATCGCCTCCTCCTTCGAGATCCGCCAGGACCCGCAAGTCATCCGCAACTACGGCAACCTGCTCATCGACTTCTGCAAGCTGACGCCCGATGGCATCGTCGTCTTCTTCCCCTCCTACCTATACATGGAGATAATGATTTCCAAATGGCAGAGCGTGCAGATCCTCGACGAGATCTGGAAATACAAACTCATCCTCGTCGAAACGCCCGACGCACAAGAAACCTCCCTCGCCCTCGAGACCTTCCGCACCGCCTGCAACAACGGCCGCGGCGCCGTTCTTCTCTGCGTCGCGCGCGGCAAGGTCAGCGAGGGCATCGACTTCGACCACCACTACGGGCGCACGGTGCTCTGCATCGGCGTGCCCTACCAATACACCGAATCCCGCATCCTGAAAGCGCGCCTCGAGTTCCTGCGCGAGACATACCGCATCAAGGAATCCGACTTTCTCTCCTTCGACGCCATGCGCCACGCCGCGCAGTGCCTGGGCCGCGTTATCCGCGGCAAAGACGACTACGGCATCATGGTGTTGGCGGACAAGCGGTTCAACAAGAAGGTCTCGCAGCTGCCGAAATGGATACAGACGGGCATCGAGGCGAAGAATCAGAAACTGTCGATTGATCAGGCGCTGTCGCAGGCCAAGGCGTTTTTGCGCGATATGAGTGTGCCGTGGCGCAGGGAGGATCTCGAGGGGCATAGTAGTTGGAGTCTGGAGGATCTGGAGAGGCATCAGAAGAAGGTGAATTTGGAGACAATTACGGGGACGGCGAATCCGGCGGTGAGGAGGGCGGAGGGGAGGGCGGTGGCGGAGGTGGTGGAGGGGGAGGAGGATGAGTTTGGGGGTGGGGATATGGATGAGGTCATGGCGGATTTGTAGATGGGGTTGGAGGAGGTGATGTAGCGCCTATGACGCCGTATATGGCCGTGGGCTCGACTAGGGGATACAATGTAGGATATTGGCTCGAATTTGTCACTGGCTCGGCGATTGTTCAGTCCAAAAGTCGGCGTCTTTCTGCAGGGTAATAACATTGCACTCAAAGTGTGGCATGCTTAAGTAACCAAGTCCTTGCCCAGGCAACCTCAAGGCGCGTTCGACTCCGTTTGCTCTTCGCCCTCTCACCTGGAAACCGCGCTAAGCTGTTTGCATCGTCCTCCATCTCCACACAATGAAGCCTACTCCCTCTGCGAATATCTCTAATTAAGTAGTACTATAAATATCATCACGATAGGGACTATCTACATCGAACACAACAGTTGGCAGAGTGGCTCCAGGATTAAGAATTGCACGTCCGCAACTACTCCCAACGATGACTTGTGTTCGAGCCCCACCTGTACCATTAAATTCTGAGAGTGCATCTAGAATTTAAAAGGTGGGTAGATAAGAGCTTATGAGACTAGCCTCCAGGGAGGCAGCCTAGCTCTTAACTTTTGTTTCTTTTTTTTATAAAAAAACTTATTTCAAGGAAATTTTTTAACTTTTTAAGCAGTAGACAGGAAACAAGAGAGGTGGAGGAAACAAGAGGGGGGGAGGAAACAAGAGGGGGGGAGGAAACAAGAGGGGGGGAGGAAACAAGAGGGGGGAGGAAACAAGAGGGGGGGAGGAAACAAGAAGGGTGGAGGAAACAAGAAGGGTGGAGGAAACAAGACCACATTATATGCCCCGGTGTCACTTCATGAATAGCTGCTACAGGGTCATCACTGGAGCGAGCCAGCGAACATGCTGCGAAATCAAGCACACGCGAAGTAAGGACGTTTTATTACTAGTCAAAGCTTTCTAGACAGTAAAGGGCACATAAACATCTACTGCTACAAGGTGTGTTTGCATGAAAGAAGCCGAGAAACCTTAAGACGCCGGCCTATTGAATGTTGACACACGACGAATTACTGAGCCTGCGGAAAGAAAGAAAGGAAAAGCTAGGTAGATATACTAGCTGAAGGGATCGAAGAGGCTTAGACGTCCATATCCATGAACAGCCATTCGTCGCTGCAAATCTCCTCTCCACTCGTAAAGTCATCCAGGGTCGAGAGCTGGAATCCGATCCAGCCGAGGTCTTTGATGAGGGCTTCCGAAGCTCGAGGATGAGCCTGTCGGTCAAGACAGACGATGAGGCGAGAGCAGGTGAAGTAGGGATCGTCACAAAGTTCGAGCAGCGCCATCAGCCTGCAGTTGTCAGTTCCAGAGCATAGCGAATTCAAACAGCATGACGTACGCAGACTTGAGATCTCCCCCGATAACCGCCTCCTGGAAGAAAATAAACATGGCCTTCTCGCCATCCTTCTCGGCGACGAACCCCCTGAAGCGGTTGCCGCCCACGTAATCCCAGATCTCTATCCAGTCTGTGATTGTGCCACTCTTGCCATCCTTCTCGGAGACGTATGACTGTGTAGCCACTCCATAGTCATTGGTGATAGCGTTGGTGTAGTTTTCATTTTGCACACCCAGCACAAGCGAGTCCTGGTGGGCCAGATTTCCCTCACCCGGAAAAACAGCCCTCAGTGTCTCGCAGAAGAGTCTCTCACACTCTCCCGTGATGGTGTATGCAGCCCCCCCTCTGCGCGCCCTTCCGATTCGATTCGTGGTGTCGGATATCGGTTGCTTGGCGGCGGAAGCGTGTCTGGCGGCGAGGGGGGGACTCAGCGGAGGTGATGGCATTCCCTAGAGAGTCAGTATACGGGACATGAGTTAAAGAAATTTGAGCGACTCACCGAGCTGACCTCAGGAACGCCAATCGACCCCGCCAGCGCCCGTAGTGGAGTAGTGGAAGCCTTGGATGGCCGTAGTGGAGGCGTTGACTACATAGCAGCTGGCCCTGACATTGGCATTGGAGTTGTATGAGTAGTTACTACTACTACTACTATTACTACTGGTGGAAGTTCGCGCCATTGTTCTGATTTGCCACGGTTGCGTCGGGATCGGTTTCGGGGTGGGCGAGCGATGTGGACGTGGAAATGGATATTGGGTTGCGGGCTAGTGCGCAGGAGCTTGCAGGCAGTTGGTTGCTGAGGGCAGTTGATTTGTTCAGGCCGGTGGTGTGGGTGGTGGAGGAGGTGGTGGAATGACAGAAGCGAAGAAAGAGGAGGCGAGCCAGCAAAGCGGAGTTCTGAACACGAGAGGTGGGCCGTGCGCTCGGTCCAGTAAGTGTTCAATTGTGATTGGTCATCCGACGCCACGCTTTCACTCTTCGCTGCCAATCGAAATGGAGCGAGCCTCACACAGCAATTATCAGAGTAATTTATTTGCTACCTAGCAGCCGGCCATCAACTCCATTGACTTTTGGGTATAGCATCCTCAGCAATTACTATATGAGCAGCATCGCCTCGCTATTATAAAGTAGATCACAGGAAGGAAACGTCTGGCCGCGGCAGGAGGAAAGACGTAAAGCATGATGCCGAGAAATCCGTCCTCCCTGCACTAGTCATGAACACGGCCAGATTATGCAAGTCGGATATCTCGTAGCGCTATGCATCGAAAGACATGAGAGACTAGAACCACATGAGAGAGAGGCGTACGGCCGCGCAGGTTGGGGCCTGCGTCAGCACACGCACGAGTGGAGTGGTGGACTGTACAAGAGGGATGTCCTCGCATACGCACCGTACAATTACAGTCGATTGGGGTTTAGTTGACGGTCAAACATTTGATGTCAAAGATCAGCTCAGAGTTGGCGGGAATGTCTGGCAGGGCCTTGTTGCCGTAGGCCAATTTCGCTGGAATCGTAAGCCTTCGCTCACCGCCAGCTGTCATGCCCGCAACTCCAATGTCCCATCCTTTGATGACTTCGCCTGCGCCGACCTTGAAAGTGAATGGTTTGCCCTTCTTGTTCGCTACACATTGTCAGTCGTGGCTGCATGTATGGTACATGCTCACTAACAGTCAAACTGCTTGCCGTTCTTGAGCTTTCCAATATAACGCATCCCGACCTTGCTGCCCTTTTTGGCGGCTGGGCCCTTGCCGAGCTTCTTGTCCTCGACTGTCACGCCGTTGACATTCCGCGGGCCAGTCTTGGCAGGCGTCTCGGTTTTGACAGCGGGAGCCTCCTTGGCATCGACCTTTGGCGAACCGGTCGGACCCTGTTCGAGGTTCTTCGCAAACTGGACCTTCTTCTTGTCGCTACCAGGGGGCTCGTTCTTATCTTTCGTGTCCTTCTTCGACTCTTGTGCAGCGGCAGTGGCCTGGCCATCATTCTTCTTGAGTTTTTTTGCCTGCTTCTTGCTGAGTTTCGGCTCGCCATTAGTCTCAGGCTTCATGGTTTTGCTGATGAGCTCGTCCAGAGTCGTAGCCTCTTCCAGATCGTCATCATCGGATTCTGCTGGGCGCTTGTTCTTGCCCTTCTTGCCGGCAGTGACCAGTTTGGGAGCCTCGTCCTCTTCATCTGAGCCCACTTCAGTCACTCGTGGGTCGGGAAGGCCATCAAGGGCGTCGTCCTCATCTTCGGAGAAGTCGTCATCAAGTTCGTCCTCATCAGGCGGAAGATCAAACATGTCTTCGTCCTCCTCACCAGACTCACCAAAGTCCTCGTCGGGCGGCAGAACGTAGTTGCCTGTCAAGAAGACGTCGTGTGTGCCGACAACAACAAAAAAGACATGCTCGTGCTCACCGAGCGTAATGTCCAAGGGCTGCTGGTAGTGCTGGGAACTGTCAGTAAAGGCACGACGTTGATTGGAGGAAAAGCTCACCTTCTCTGGGTCCAGGGTGCAGAGAACGTACTCCTCCACCTCAGAAGCAGACTCGTCGTCGTCATCGTCTTCGTCGTCTTCGCTGCTGTCGTCATCGTCGAGTGCTTTGGCTTTGCCCTTGGATTTGACGCCGTTGACGCCGTTCTCAAGGTTATCTAATTCCATTTCTTCAGCTTGCATAACCTCTAGTAGCTTCTTGGCGACGGCCTCACGCTTCGCCTGCATCGCTTTAGCAGGGTCGCTAGGCCCGCCGTTCTTCTCGTCTTCGCTATCGTCGTCTTCGTCTTCGGACATTGCGTCTTCATCCTCAGATCCGAGAAGCTCCTTGGGGAGGCGGGACTTGATAGCTTCGAAATCGGCCTCGTCGTAGTCTTCGTCGTCGCTATCATCCTCGTCCTCATCCTCGTCCTCGTCGCTAATCGAGGGCACACGGATGAGCTTGAGAGTAGCGCGCACGGGCTTGTCCTCTTCGTCGGCCAGAGTTTCGGCGGTGGGGTCGATGGCTGCCATGGTAATACGGACCTGCACGCATGAGCTTCCATATTTAAGAGCATGCGACGGGAGAGATTGTCGAAAAAATTGCAGCAACAAATCGCACAGTGCTGGTCTGACTTGGAAAGTTTCGGTGTACTTACTGTTCCATCGTAGTCGCGCGCTGGGATTAGAATGCCACCAGCAGGCACCCGCAGGCCGTAGACGCTCATGGGGAGCATGGCTGCCATTGCGACAGAAGTGTCGAGGGTACCGGGCGTAAACTGCGACGAGAACACAGCGTTGGCCTTAGTTGAGGCACCTCAATTCTCGCGAATGAATGGCGGCAGGCCTTGGGTTGTCGAGGCGGCGTTGGTTGTGGTGGACGCGAGAAATGCAGATGGCGGGCGGAGCTCTCACAAAATCTTTTGGATGCCAAGATTTTCCGGTGGGTCGGGGCGGTGTGGGCGGGCAGAAGCGGCCGCTTACCCAGTGCGGTCAGGCACGTGCTGCCGACGAAGCACCTGACGACGCGCTTCGCACACGCACACAACCGCGTCACCCCGTCATCCTATCCCGCCACGACGTGATGCCCGCAACACGCCATGGGCTCCCGCCTCGAGGCCAACTCGGCTGCCGTACGGAAGCGCATCGAAAGCCACACCTTTGATGACGAGGAGGGCGACGAATATGGCGGCTCCAAGTTTGGGGGCTTCACCGACTACTTCAGGCGGAAAAAGATCAAGCTGCAGAACCTCGACGCCGACCTGCGCTCACAGTCCGGCGACAAGGCCCAGATATTCAAGGGAATCGTTGCGCACGTCAACGGGTACACGCAGCCGTCCCTGAATGACCTGCATACCCTCATTGTTCAGCATGGCGGGGGCTTCATGCAGTACTTGGACGGCAAAACCACCGTAACCCACATCATTGCGAGCAGCCTGACGCCCAAGAAAGCAGAAGAGTTCTCCAAGTACCGCATCGTGAAGCCAGCGTGGGTGGTTGATAGCATCCGAGAGGGTAGGCTGCTGCCATGGAACGACTACCGCGTCGTGGACCAAGGCGAGAGTCAGAAGCTTCTCGCCTTCAGCAACGGCACCATGTCGAGCAGGACCAATGTCAAGGCGAAGGGCTATCGAGACCAGACCGACGCCAGCTGGTATACAAACCAACTGAGGGGCAGTCAAGTGGGAGCGCCAACCAGCACGCCCAGTGGGACGCTGCGATCGCGCTTCTCGACTCAACCATTACTTACCTCAGATGATGATATCGAAGACCTGCCTACGTCGCACCAATCATCTCTAGGCCCTCGTACGCAAGCCGCTTCCATCCGTGAGCAGGAGAGCGTACATCGCCCGGGTACACTGATCGCGCCTCCCAAGTCGAGTCCATCACATCCTCACTCCTGTGCTAAAGACCCTCCTGAGACCGACAAGCTTTTGGATGATCAGGACGACGACCTCTATGCTGATTCGCTGCCTCCACATGCAGGCCACGCGAAGGAGAACCCGAATGTGACCGACGCGCCGCCTGACGATGCTGCAGAGAATGAAGCACCGCCAAATCGGCCACTGACAGCAGAACAACACAACGCAATTCTCTTAAAGGACCCAAACATTCGCAAGTCCACCGTCGTTGATCCCAACTTCCTCGAACAATACTATCGCGAATCAAGGCTCCACCACCTATCCACGTGGAAAGCCGACTTGAAGTCCCAGCTCCAAGCCTTGGCTAGCGAGAAGTCATTGTCTCAGAAAACCAGACAAAAAAGACCAGTCGGCGCAAGGCGATACATCCTCCACGTCGACTTTGACAGTTTCTTCGCCGCAGTCAGTGTGAAGAAGAATCCCCGGTGGAAAGACAAACCTTGTGCCGTTGCCCATGGTAATGGTAGCGGCTCGGAAATTGCCAGTTGCAACTACCCCGCGCGGCAGTTTGGTGTGAAGAATGGAATGTGGATGAAGAAGGCATTGGAAGTGTGTCCAGATCTCAAGGTTTTACCTTACGACTTCCCTGCATACGAAGAGGCTAGCCGGGCCTTCTACGACGCCATCCTCGGGACCGGTGGAATTGTACAAAGTGTCAGCATCGACGAGGCTCTCGTAGATGTCTCAGTACTTTGCATCGCGGATGGCGGAGGCAATGGCAGGAATCCCACAGAAGGCAGCATATACCGTGAACAAGCCAAGGCCGACGAGATTGCGCAGTCATTGCGAGACCTGGTCAAGGAAAAGACGGCATGCAACGTCTCAGTTGGCATTGGTGGTAACATTCTGCTGGCCAAAGTCGCACTCAGGAAAGCAAAGCCCGCTGGGCAGCACCAGATCAAACCAGAGGAGGTGCTCGACTTCATTGGCGAGCTGCAGGTCCAAGATCTTCCCGGAGTTGCATGGTCCATTGGGGGCAAGCTTGAAGAGATTGGTATCCGCTTTGTCAAGGACATACGATCGTTTTCGAAAGAGCAACTCGTCCAGACCCTGGGGCCCAAGACTGGCGAGAAGCTGTGGGATTATTCCCGGGGCATCGATCGAGCTGAAGTAGGCGAGCAGGTGGTTCGCAAATCTGTCTCGGCAGAGGTCAACTGGGGCGTGCGCTTTGAGAACCACGAACAAGCCGATGAATTCATTGGGAGCCTGTGTGGAGAGCTGCAGAAGAGGTTGCTCAAAGAGAAAGTCAAGGGCAGGCAGTTCACCATGAAGGTCATGCGGCGGTCTGCGGACGCTCCTCTGGATCCACCGAAGCATCTTGGACACGGCAAATGCGATACCTTCAACAAGAGCCTCGCCCTTGGTGTCGCCACGAATTCCAAGGATATTCTCACAAAGGAAGCCCTTAGCATTTTGAAAGGGTTCGGCTTTTCGCCAGGCGAACTACGAGGCATTGGCATGCAAATGACAAGACTCGAGCCCATGAAAACCGCTACAGACGGCAATGTTGAGAGCTCTCAGCGTCGCCTCCAGTTCAAGGTTGGCGCTCCTGGTCCAAAAAGTATCCCCGAATCGAAGCACGTCCCGAATCATACAAAAGTCCTAGAGACAGATCCCATCCAAGACGACCCTGAAACTCCTAAAAAACCGAGGCCCTCATCCCCCGACCACATTCCATTTGGTGCCCCAGAGCTCAACGCCTCGACCCCCTCTCGCCGTCCTTTGAACATGCTCGGCACGCAATTCATCCTTCCCACACAAGTCGATCCGAAAGTTCTCGCCGAGCTCCCCGCCGATATCCGCACAAAACTCCTACGACAGAATCCCCGACCGACTTCACCGACACCAAACCGCAATGCTCCTTCTCCCCCATCAAAACCCACATCCTTTCCCCTCACAGCTCTCCCAGCCCCTTCCCAACTAGATCCCTCCATTCTAGACGCTCTTCCCCCCGACGTCCGCGCCGAAATCCTCTCCCAATACGCCCACTCCGCAACCCCCTCCTCCCCCTCCAAGCTCAAACACCCACACGCAGACCAAACCCTCCTCCCCCAATCCCCGCGCAAAACCCGCATCATCGGCATCTCCAGCAAAAGGCCCTCGCTACCCCCCATAAAACGCGGCCGCGGCCGCCCCCCCAAATCCGCCCAACTCGCCGCCGCCGCCGCGCTCGCCAGCACAAAGACAAAAGGTGGCCGCACCCTCACCCAAGCAAACTTCATCTCGAAGCGCAACCCAGCACGCGAAGAACCCGTCTCAGCGCCCGACGGAGCCGAAGACCTCGACCCAGACTTCCTCGCCGCCCTCCCCGCCGACCTGCGCGCCGAGCTCGTCGCTGACCACAAGGCGCAGAAACTGCGCGCGCAGCGCCTCGCCGTGCAGCGCAATAAACCTCGTCCTGCCCTCGCGCCGCCGCGCCGTGTGCAGAGGATAAAGGTGCCGCGGCCGCGTAAAGCGACGTTTACGATGGCGAGGTTGAGTAAGGAGGGGGAGTTGAGGGGGGCAGTTAAGGAGTGGGTGCAGGAGTTTGCGGAGGAGGGGCCATATTTGGAGGATGTGGGTGCTTTAGTGAGGTTTTTGGGGAGGGTGGTGGGGGAGGAGGGGGATTTGGGGAAGGCGGTGGGGGTGGTGAAGTGGTTGGAGTGGGTGGTGGGGGATATGGAGGAGGGGATGGATGGGGAGAAATGGGCGGAGGCGGTTGACAGGGTTAAGGAGGGGGTTAGGGGGGCGGCGGGGGAGAGGGGGTTGGGGAGGGTGAGTTTTGAGTGAGGGTTGGTTGCATGGTTATGGCGTTTTAGGGGACAGAATGGGTGGTATGTATTATGATTATGTACGCCATGTACAGTGAAGAGCTGTGATAGAAAAGATTACGAGACCTCCCTTTGCGCCGGTGTCCGTGCCACATAGACAGTATCGTGGGTATATGTAGTAGGTGGGTATATGCGTGCCGAGGGTATTTGGTATCGTGTCCGTGTCCATCATCCCAATCCGAAACCGTACGTCTCAAAATATACGCCCATCCATAGTCGATGCCAAAAGAAACCAGAAAGCAACCCCAGAGCTCGTTCTTCCGCTCGACGTGTGAGCCAATGCCACCACATCTGGACGCCATCCAGATTGCTCAAGTATTCGAACAGCACCTCCTCAGTCCTCATCCCTCACCCCCCATCCCTCACTCCCCATCCTCAAACCCCCTCCCCCTCATCCCCCTCCTCCTCCTCGCCAACCCAACACTCCACACCCCCGCAAACAAATCCTCACACTCATCCTCATCCTGACTATCAAACTGCACCTCTTCCTCTTCCCCTGACCAATATCCCTCCCTTTCCCCTTGCTCCCCTCCTTCCCACCCCCCTTCCCGCACCACCCTCTTCGTCTCCAAAATAAACTTGCCCACCTTATACCTCTGCTCCTCCTGCTCGGCCGCCACATACTTCCACCCCAACACGACCCCGCACCCGCGACACGAGATATCGCACACCGTATGCGCGCCCGTAACCAGTTGTCGCGCGACGGGCTTGTGCGTTGTGATGTTTAGTAAAGAGGAGGTGGGGGTGCTAGACGGGGGTGAGACGAGGTAGGCGCGGCCGTGGCGTCCGGTGAAGCCTTTGCTGATTATGGAGGTTGTGGGCGCGAGGTCGGTGAGGCATTTGTGGCAGCGGAGGAGGGGGGTTGTGTCGGGGGAGAGGAAGGAGGTGGGGTGCGGAGGAGAGGTGGACGGGGTGCTGGTGGGGGAGGTGGTGGAGGTGGAGGAGCGGCGGCGGAAGGGGAGGGAGGGGAGGAGGTAGAGGGGGAATGGGGTGGAGGAGGACATTTGGTGGGGTTGTGGATCGGAGGTGTGTTTAAGTCGTGGTGGTTTTGGACGGGTGAGTCGCGGTTTCGGGGGTGAGTGGGTGAGATGGGTGAGCTTCTGGGTGCGGGGTCGCTTGGTGGAGATGGGACAAAGGGCGCGAGATGCGAACAGCGGTGGTCGACCCGACGCGAGGAAAGCAGTAAATAAGGGAGAGTTGCGACGCCTCTGTCGCAGAGCGTGTACACTGTCTTCGTGACCGTGGATAGTGACGTGATATGGCGCTAGCTGATGCACATGCGACGGTGACGCGGGCGCCACAAGCGAGGGAGAGCGAGCGGGGCAGATGGCTGACGCGCGGTGGAGACCTCCGATTCTTGGACACGACAGTCGTCTGCTATGGAGACAGTAGAGACGAAGAGGGAGACGATATCTTTTTAAACTTCCTTGCACATGAGGGGTCGCGCTTTCTCCCGACAATGCGTCCCGCCCTACTTGCCAGCGCTCGGGCATCGAATCACCTTTGGGCCGGCGTGTCATGCGGCCAGCGCAATCACGAGATGTGTTGGCAGCCTCCTCCTCGTTCGGAAATGTGCCGAGTCAGGATTCGTGAACGCTGGTTCGCTGAGAAGATAAAACGTCCGATGTGGTGCTTTGCATGTGGGCTAGGGTTGCCGACTTCTCCGACGACGTTCATGTGAGGGTTAAGGAAGGTCTCGCGAGTCTATTATTCACTACAGCATCGATGCCGCTGTCAAAAAACGATCGGCAGGCAAATCATTAACCTATTAGATGTTTGACACGCTATCTCTGGCTCCTAGAGCCCTGCATTCACTATCGCGCACCTTACCATCCGCCGTGGCCATAGCCCTTCTTAGTCGACGTTGACTTGACAGTCGTCTTTGGGGTGCTCTTCGGCGTGCTCATAGCTGTAGTGTGCTTTGGGGTCGACGTCGACTTGCACTTGGTAGAAGTCTTGAGCGTCGAAGACTTGGTGGTCTTCGGAGTCGACGTCACCTTGGGAGTTGTAGTGCACTTGGGGGTCGAAGTGCTCTTGGGCGGTGTGGGCTTGTGAGTTTTGCACGAGGTAGTTGGAGGGCACTTCCATCCCACGCATTTTGACGTCGTGGACGTCTTTGCGGTAGACGTCGACTTGGATGAGGGCGGGGACGTTGTAGACGAATGCACCGAGCTTGAGGACAGAACAGGAGGCGCACAAGGCTCTGTCGACTCCAAGTTCTTGGCCACATAGAGGGACAGGCGATCGGGACCTCCGCAGTACTGGGTACTATTACCCGTGCATGTTGTTGAACACTCACCACCATCTGCAGGGAGAGTTCCGTTGCCGAGGACGACGCCGCAGTAGCACTCACGCCCAAACTCAGTCCCAGCGAATGGATAGCCTTTAGAACCACAAGCATCGAGGCACGTCTCGGTAGTCATGGCCGAGATGTTGAGATAGTCCCACTGTGAATAGTCCAACGAACGCCCGCTCGAGCCCTCGGTATAGCAGCCCAGGGACAGATAGTCTGAAGAGATAGCAATGGCATCGGCATCTGGAAAGGTTGGGTCCTGATATACTGATAGGCGATCGTGTCCACCGCAAGCTTGTGAATTGTCGCCTGCGAAGGTGAGTAGGATGATGCGTAGAGATTGCAGAGGTACTGACCATTGCAAGGAAGGTTGCAATCAGCTTCCAAAGCTTTTCCACTAGATACGCTAGCGCCACAATAACATTGACCTGGACAAGCTCAGCCGGTGTTTTCCTTGGCAAGGCGGAATACGTACCATAATACTCGAGGCCTGCGTAGCGATAATTGTTGCCTTTGCAATACGCTATGCACTGCTGAACAGTGGCATTGGTGAACTCCATCTCTGCCACAAACGGGAGAGAGCGGCTGGACGTCGAGTCAAGATAGCAACCACTGTAGACAAAGTCTGTGTATGGATATACGCATGGTGGCTGGGGAGGGTTGTTGCGGGCGAAGAGCAAGTTGGACGCCTGTGCTGAACCAAGCGAGATGGCCAGGACGAGAGCAACCGAGAGCGAAGACATGTTGATGGAGTGGTGCTTTGGGCGTCGCAGTTGGTGGACTCGATGGTAATGGAAGGGCCTGACACAGACGCTCCCGAGGTCACTACATATATGTGCGCATCTCTGCTTGTTGGACTTTCTCAAAGCTCAGCTCGCTTCCATCCTCTGCAAGCAAATATCGATTGCCCGTGCACTGTAAGAGTGAGGAGATGCACCCCAGAGGCGATTATCGTGGCCTGGGCCTGGACTACATCATCGACCACTGGGATTGTTTCCGGCAAGGGTATGGACACGAAACCGTTCGCATCGCCAGGGGATTTGTCCCCTTTCGGAAACGATACAGGGGAGCTGCAGGGTCAGACCGAGGCGGGTGCGGTTTATTGACGTTGTCGCCGGGAGGCATCCTGAACGGCGCATGCAGCACCCTTGCCATTGCTTCAGCGAGGTCTATTGGTTAATATAGGCCATGCGAGAGGAGGATTACGCTGCAGTTGGTTCCTGGAATGAGGGCATGGTGCAGGCTGAATGGGATGTTGATGGCGGTTCGGCACGCACCGGGTTGCAATCCGTGCTCGTTGACCCTCGCGCTTGCCATGCGGGTGCGCCCGAATGTCCTCGTATTTGTACCTCCCCGAAGCAACAATCCGTGGACGAAGAAACGCTGTCGGACTTGACCGATACGAAATGCCCTGGGTAGTTGAGAAGAGATGGATTGAGACTTCGTCGCGCATCTGATTCCACACTGGAGTCGTGCCTTCCTAGTTTGCTCTTCCAGGCACGACTTATGGCTCGCACTTTCTGGTCCTTGATGCATCTCCTTCACGTCGCAGCCATGTCCAACTTCTTCTCCTCGCCGTGCTCAGTCACGCCATTCTTACTGCCACGCCCGACACCAGTCCCGTGTTGCCCCCATATCGACACCCGAACTGCATCTTCCTCTACCAGTCAGGCGTGTCATGATGGCAATCGGCTCGAGTCGGAAGAGAAAGGAAGGCCACAACCACATGGCTGCCTTTCACGACAAAGGAAAGGTCCGCATCATCGAACACTCAGTTGATGCCACAGGTTCAGGACTCAGATTATCTCGCCTGCGCTCCAGTCTTCCGAACAATCGGGCACTTTCGAACCTCCGTCGTGGCGGCATCAAGATCTTCTCAGTCTTCCGTAGTGGCAAAGGCATCACGCTCCAACCAAGACTCTTGATCCAGCGCTGATTATGTCCAGGGTCGCCCGCGAGCTCCCCGGCATCTAGTTCTAATCCAGACTCGAATGTTGCAACTTCAGATGGTACTCAGCGGCCTCAGACGACAGTTGGGATCGACGGCGAGTCTGAGGGCTCAGCTGGTATTCCTAGCATTACCTTGACAACCCCAGCCTTGACCGCACAAGATGCCGAGCCGTTTGTGGTGCAATTGACAGCCGCGGCTGGTATGGATGGTGAATCAGAGCCCATCATGGAGTTTGAGCGAAGACATCCCACACTTCATACCAGCAAATCCGTGCCTGGGTTGCCGAGGCAGCTGACGACCAAGATTTCCGAGGCCATTCTCAACAACAGCACGGTAGTTCACCGTCCGAAACTGCAGTCCCGGCCTACGGTTCTGAGCGGACAACCGGAGGCACTGTCTACTCATCCAATAGTTATCATGTCCGAGCAAGGACGTGTGACGGACGGCTTTTCCTTTCCTTCTCAGCCCTCCACCATTAGTGTGACTGGGAGCAGTCTTGGCCCGTTTTCTCTGCAGTCAACTGCCCCAACCTCGCTTGGATCTGGAGCTCCTCGTTCAGTGGACACTACTTACCATCGGGGTGACAAGGCTTTACGGCACGTGTCGAATGGGACGTCGCCGCACCGCGAGTCGATAGTCGATCAGGCGAATAGCAGTCGGCTAGTATTTCCTCGGCAAGATGCACCGCGCCTGCAGCCGTCTATTGCGACTGTGGAGCGCGCCGCGGCTGCAAAAGTATATCTCGAGTCTCACTTCAACATGTTGCTTGGCAACAAAATTACCCCCCGTTCCATGAGGCGTAGGAACATGGAGCGCAAGCTGTTTGCAATGGTATGCTCCAACGACGAACGAACAAAGAGAAGACAAGCGTGGCGCTGCGCCGAGAATTGCCATCTTCGCCAAACGCGCGTCCTCAAGTCGAAAACCTTGGCTCGACAAAATATCAAAGGCGTGCACATCAATAACTACGACATTGTCCGCGTGCTCGGCAAGGGCAGTTTCGGGGTGGTGAGACTCGTTCGCGAAAGAAGTGAAGACCCGAGCAGCGGCAGTTCGGATGTCGCTGAAACTTTTGATGGGTCTTGTGGATCGGGAGGTCTGGCAAAACGGCGACCAAGGCAGAAGAAGAATCAGGTCTACGCGATGAAAGTCATTCGGAAATCTGACATGCTCCGTAACAGTCAAGAAGGCCACCTTCGAGCCGAGAGGGACTTTCTCGTAGCTTCTGAAAATTGTCGCTGGGTGGTACCGTTAATCGCCAGTTTCCAAGACAAGAACAATCTGTACCTCGTCATGGAGTACATGGTGGGAGGCGACTTTCTGGGCTTGCTCTTGCGAGAGGATGTTTTGGATGAAAACGTGGCCAAGTGGTACATTGCGGAAATGATTCTTTGCATCGAGGAAGCGCACAGGATGAATTGGATTCATCGCGACGTCAAACCGGACAACTTTCTCATCACGTCGTCTGGCCACCTTAAGATTTCTGATTTCGGCCTTGCTTTTGACGGGCATTGGACTCACAACCAGACCTACTACAACGAGCAACGTTACAGTCTCCTCCATGACCTCAATCTCTGTGTTCAAGGCGATGCGCAAGATGTGGAAGAAGACAAAGAGAGACAGGAACACCAACGTACAGTGGACCTCATCAACGGTAGAATGACTTCGCGAGAGAGATTTGAAGCAAAGCAAGACGGTGCAAACGGGCCAATATTGGACTGGCTGAACCGTACGCAAAAGCGTCAATTTGCGAAGAGTGTAGTTGGTACGAGTCAGTACATGGCCCCCGAGGTTATTCGCGGCGAGAACTACGATGGGAGGTGTGACTGGTGGAGTATTGGCATCATCCTCTACGAATGCCTGTACGGCTGCACTCCCTTCTTTTGCGACAATCGACAAGCGACCAAGCAGCGGATTCTGGACCATAAACGATACCTGAGGTTTCCACCCGATCAACGATACGCTCGTCCGAACATCGATCGCGTTCCATTGATGCCTGTCACGCGTAATGCAATGAATCTGATAATGCGGCTTCTTGAAGAAAAGGCCGATCGTCTGTCTGCGCGCAGGTACCGAGAGAACGACTGCATTATGGAACAGCGAGCTCTCAGGACACGTCAAGCGCGCAACATAAACTGTGCTGGGAACATTGTCTTCCCCAACGACGCCGAGGATATCAGAAACCATCCCTTCTTCCGCAACATACAATGGTCGACGCTCCACATGACACGGCCGCCATTTGTTCCTCGTGTGCATGGCAATCAGCCAATCACCAAGTATTTCGATGATGAGGCCGACATAATGAGCGCCTCGGACCATCTCGACTCGTCAAGCTATGGAACGGCTGCAGACCCGTATTCTCCTTCCTATGTGCCGCCGAGCTCGCCAGTCGTGCCTCAAGGTCCTCCCAACGATCAAGCCCAGGACTTCAAGGCCACGGACAGACGCAGACGCCGAGTCAAGGAGAAGAAAAGACCGCGAGACAAGCTGCTTCGCGACCCAGAGGTGGGACGAACCGTTCTAGACATTCGAAAGAAGGGCGCTTTCATTGGCTACACATATCGGCGGCCAAGGTTCACATTGATGGATTTGGAAGACAAGGTGGCCATGTCGGGGCTCTCGAGGTCGGGCATGATGGCTGTCAGTGCGTGAGCAGACATTGCAAGGCGTTGAGTACGCACGTTGTTATTATTAGCCAATCCCTTGGATTGTATCACTAGTCTTCAAGTTTCTACTTTCCTATTCATCTGGCCTGGTGCAACAGCATCGCGTGCCTGACATGTTTGAGATTCGGTGTTTTACCGATGATGAAAAGTGGATCACAAACCCTGGTCCGCTTCTGCTCAGAGCATGACAGAGATCAAAACGTATCCGAAATCATATGATGGTATGGAGTGGGGTGCCATGGGAAATAGCCTGGAACACGCCCACGGAAACGTTGGGCAAATGTCGGGGCGCTTGACCTGCAGACTGTGGGTCTCTCGAGATACCCATTGGCCCGTGTACTTCAGCGTGAATCAAACACACTACTATTGGTCCCTTGCATGCTGTGTATCTACAGGATTGTCAGTGCATTCCACATTCCCCAACAAACATGGTCGACATTATAAGCATTATCAGCATTGCCTATCATACGTACCCCAGCCGATTTATTAGTCATAAAGTCAACGCCCTTGTATACCGACATGGGCCTGGCCGACCAAGAGGAACTTATGACGATCGAATCGCAACCCTATCTAAAAATTTCGCAGATCACATGCATGCTGGGTCATATCGGGACTTCTACGCTAGACTTTGCAGACTGTGAACAGGTGGTTGAATCTCTTCGATCGAGATTCTGGATTTGACCCGGCCTGCTTCAGTGATGTAGAAGGATTAGCGGGGTGTGTCGGACATGGTAAACCGGTATCGACACCCAGCAAGTGTTCGAAATGACCTTTTTAACCATGTCTCATGGGGATCAGGGTAGCATGCCAGAACAAGCCTGACGAGACTAATACCAAACTTGAACGAGTGAGCAACAACGGGGCATAACTGGGATTGAAGATAAGAATTGGTAATGATAGGTGGACGTGCTGCAATTGACGAATGATTGGGCAGTGACATCACCTGGGGAACATGGCGCAACCCAGGTGCCAACAAGACAAGACGCTCATACCTGCCCAGAGCAGGAGTCTGCCCTGTGAACAAGCTTCGATATCAGAGTGGTGCGGCGATGAGAAATATCAGTATCTCGACAAGCCCTTGGCGAGGCAAAATGGGCAACTCTGTGGCAAATCAGGACTCGTCACGCGCGAGAAGACGGCGTGGCTCGCTGTATGGGCCGGTGAGGCAATGACGTCGAGTGCCGACTTCCGATGCGCGATGGTCTTGGAGGGCCGCAATCCAGACCGGTGGAGGGGCTGTGAGGTGCAGCAAAGCTTAGCTAGCGTCTGGGCCGCTGGGCGTGAAAAGAAGCGAGCGGAAAGGCCAAGACTCCGCGCCGTTTTGGCCACCACCGTGAGCCTCTCAACACCCCTCCAGATCGCCTCGCCGATACCCCGCGCCGTCTCCGCGGGTTGTCTTCCTTTCAATGGCACCTGCTCGTCATCGTAGAAGCAACAAAGGAACATTTTGCTTCAGTATGAGCCGTCGCCACCGAATCTGCTTCTCGACGACCCTCTACGTTGATGACATTCGACGCGCGTGGTCAATGAGCGCCCGCGGTGACGTTTCCGGCCGCAGCCCACTGGTTCCAAGATGGTTCCCACCCTGCCAAGGCCGTGGTGCTTTGATAGCTTGGCTTTCGCCATAGTGTGTCCCGCTCATGCTCCCCGCGCAGCGTTTAAGAGGGCTTGACGCCCTCGACATCTCGATTGCTTGTCTCCAGCTCTTCTTAGCATCTTTTCCCACAATTGTTCAACATGGGAAAGAAGGGTCCTTCACTCGAGGGCCATGTCTCTGGCCAGTCCAACAAGCCTCTCACTCGACCCGCACATGCCCTGGACTTTGATACTGTCATCCAGGAGACAAAATGCAGTCCCGAAGACGGTCTGACGTCGGCCGAGGCCAAGACTAGACATGAAGAGTATGGAAACAATGACCTTGGTGAGGACGGAGGCGTCCAGCCGGGAAAGATTCTCCTTCGACAAGTGGCCAATGCCATGACTCTGGTCAGTCGAGATTAAGCTTTTCTTACAATAAACATCTAATATTCAGCGCAGGTTCTCATAATGGCCATGGCCGTCAGTTTCGGTATCAAATCATGGATTGAAGGCGGTGTAGTAGCCGCCATCATCATCCTCAACGTCGTGGTGGGATTCTGGCAAGAGTTCGCCGCTGAGAAGACTATGGATTCACTGCGATCGCTCAGTTCCCCCACAGCAAGCGCCGTTCGAGATGGCCAATCCGTCACCGTTCCTACCATCGAAGTCGTCCCTGGAGATCTGGTTGAGATGAAGAGCGGCGATACCGTCCCCGCAGACGTTCGGTTGGTACACACACAACGCTCCACAAAATAATCGCTGATCATATAGACTGATTGAGGCTCTCAACTTCGAGACCGACGAGGCACTCTTAACGGGTGAATCGTTGCCTGTGCTGAAAGAGGCCGAGGCTGTCTTTGAAGATGACACAGGACCCGGCGACCGTCTCAACGTTGCCTTTAGCTCTTCGACGGTTACAAAAGGTCGCGCACGTGGCGTCGTTTTTGCTACTGGAATCCACACGGAAATCGGATCAATCGCCGCAGCCCTCCGACAGAAAGGCTCTCGACGCCGCCCTGTGAAGCGCAAGGCGGACGGAACCGCAAAACCTCACCGATATGCCCAAGCCTGGGGTCTGACAGCCGCCGATGCTGTTGGTCACTTCCTGGGTGTCAATGTTGGCACTCCTCTCCAAAAAAAGCTCTCGCGACTTGCGCTGCTCCTGTTTGGCATTGCCGTCGTCTGCGCCATTATTGTACTAGCAGCCAATGACTTCGTCAACGATCAAGAAGTCATCATCTACGCAGTTGCGACTGGTCTCAGTATGATTCCTGCATCGCTCATTGTCGTGTTGACCATTACTGTGAGTTTTCCAAGCACGTGCACATTTCCAGTCTAACTTTGCTCGACAGATGGCCGCCGGTACTAAGCGCATGGTGCAAAGGCATGTTATCGTCCGAAACCTAAAGTCTCTAGAGGCTCTAGGCGCCGTCACCGGTATGGATCATCGGAACACTCTGCGCACGCCATGGCACGCTAACTGCATGCAGACATCTGCTCGGATAAGACGGGCACGTTGACCCAGGGAAAGATGGTCACGAAGCGTGCATGGATCCCCTCCAAGGGTACCTACGCCGTTGGAACTACAAACGAACCCCACAACCCCACCGTCGGAGACCTCAGCTTCACGGCCAAGCCCCCACGTGAGATTGACTTCAACGCCGAGGCCAACGATAACACGGCGCATTATGAGGAACTGCTCAAGGACAACCATCACATGTTGGAATTCCTCAGGGTCGCGTCCATGGCCAATCTTGCTCACGTCCATCAACAGGACGAGGGCAAGTGGGTGGCTCGCGGTGACCCCACGGAAATCGCCATCCAGGTCTTTGCCTCGCGGTTTGATTGGAATCGGAACAAGTACACCCAGGGCGAATCACCGCAATGGAAGCAGCTCGCCGAATTCCCCTTCGACTCCGATGTCAAGAAGATGTCTGTGATTTTCGAAGAAGTCGCCAGCTCCAAGAAATACGTCTTCACAAAGGGCGCGGTGGAGCGAATCATTTACTCATGCTCCCACATCTTCCTCGACGCCGAGCAGCCCACGGAACTAACCGACGCCATGCGCGACGAGATCTTGGAGAACATGGAAGCTCTCGCCGCACTAGGCCTGCGTGTACTCGCTCTAGCCAGCAAAGACTGGCAAGGCACCGTCGTCAAAGGCCAAGACATCGACCGCAAAGGCATCGAAGAGAACCTCACCTTCCGCGGCCTCGTCGGCCTGTACGACCCACCCCGCCCCGAATCCGCCCCCTCCGTCCGCTCCTGCCAGAAAGCCGGCATACAAGTACACATGCTGACGGGCGACCACCCGGGCACAGCGCGCGCCATCGCAGCCGAAGTCGGCATCCTGCCGTCCAACATGGCGACGCTGAGCAAAGACGTTGCGTCCGCCATGGTCATGACGGCCTCGCAATTCGACAAGCTGTCCGACGACGAGATTGATAGCTTACCGCTGCTCCCCCTCGTTATCGCGAGATGTGCTCCGAATACGAAAGTGCGTATGATTGATGCGCTGCATAGGCGCAAGTGCTTCGCGGCTATGACGGGCGACGGCGTGAACGACTCGCCCTCGCTCAAGCGCGCGGACGTGGGCATCGGGATGGGAACGGGGTCCGATGTAGCCAAAGACGCGTCGGATATTGTGCTTACGGACGACAATTTCGCGTCGATATTGAACGCGATTGAAGAGGGACGGCGCATGTTCGACAATATCCAGAAGTTCATTTTGCATTTGCTCGCTCAGAATATCGCGCAGGCATGCACGCTACTGATTGGGCTGGTGTTCAAGGATTCCACGCGACTGTCGGTGTTTCCGCTGTCGCCGGTGGAAGTCATGTGGATTATTATGATCACGTCCGGGTTGCCGGATATGGGGTTGGGGTTTGAGGTTGCGGCGCCGGATGTTTTGAGACGGCCGCCGGTCAGCGTACGTCCCTTCCACCCTCCCTCCCTTCTACTGAATTGTTGCTAATAGAAATGTGTAGCTCAAGAGCGGCGTGTTTTCCATCGAAGTCATGCTCGACATGCTGGTCTACGGTCTCTGGATCGCGGCGCTGTGTCTGGCGTCTTTCACCCTCGTGCTGAATGCCTGGGGCAACGGCTCCCTCGGGTCCCAGTGCAACGACGCATACTCCGACGAATGCGACACCGTGTTCCGAGCCCGAGCTACTTGCTTCGCGTGTCTGACGTGGTTCTCGCTGTTCCTGGCATGGCAGATGGTGGATCTGCGGCGCTCCTTTTTCCGCATGCAGCCGGGCAGCAAGCGCTACTTCACGCAGTGGATTCTCGATGTGTGGCGCAACAAGTTCTTGTTCTTCAGCATCATGGCGGGGTTTGTGACGATTTTCCCGGTCTTGTATATTCCGGGGTTGAATCATGTTGTGTTTAAGCACACGGGGATTAGCTGGGAGTGGGGGATTGTGTTTGTGGCGACGATTCTGTTCTTCATGGGTATCGAGGCGTGGAAATGGGCCAAGAGGGTGTATTTCAGGCGCCAGGATAAGCAGACGGGGGCGAGGAGGGGGAGCGTGGATTTGGAGAAGAGGGTGTTTGAGAGATATCTCTCGACGGCGGTGAGTACCGATGACGAGAAGGTGTGAGGGCTTCTGGTTTCGCAACAGCAACATTCCCATATGGAGTTCTCATGTTCCAGTCAATGGGTGGTCGTGCAGCGCAGCGTCTTCCTCCACTTGTTTGGAATTCGAAGTACTTTGCTTTTCCTTAATTCATACATAAGTTAGAAATATATGATTCAAAGTTCAAAATGCATTTTCTTCTTCCATCTCCTTCATCTCCTCCTTCTCTTCCCTTTTCCCCCTCTGCCCATAACCCTCGCCCCTTCGACCCTACCCTCCACGCGTAAACCCCAATCAAGCTCCCGATCATCCCACCCCGCCCCGCTCCCACCACTTGGCGCGCTTCCGGGCCAAGCCCGAGACGGTGCTTGGCCCCGCATTCGCACGCCATCACCAGCCTGCTGATACCGTAAGCCAAGCAGCAGCGAGCCTGGCCCGTGTGCCAAGTTCTCTGGTGTACGAGTGCGTATACGAGGGGCATCGCGAGGAACGGGAGGGCACTGTGCGTCATGCATGTGTAGAAGGCGTAACGCGTGGCTTCAAGCTCACATTGTGCTCTGTTTCCGGCGGATGTTGGGTGCACAGACGGGTGATGGGATGTACTGCGTGAAGTGGAGTAACTGGTGAAGTCTTGACGACATTCCAGCGTTCGTCACGCCGCCGAGCGGTATTGCCAAGCGCAGTGCGTGTACCCGCTCTTCTTGTGCGTGTTGGCTGTGGAGGCTGGGGTGGCCTTGGTGTGGAGAGCCATGAACTTGTTTCTAGGATAAAGAGTACTGACGCCCGCGTGGTCTTGTCGAGTGCTGTGTGCTGCGACATGTAGCGAAACGACGCCACCCTCATTTTTTAGGGCAATTAAAGCAACGATACTTTCTGGTTCCGGACTGGTGTAAGAAAGACAATGTCAGCTGTCAAGAACCACGAGGTACGCCTGGAGACGAGGAGGGATCATGGATATTCGGGACGGACGCATCTATCTCCGGCAACGATAGGCTTCTTGGTGCCATTGTTTGTGTTGTTTCTGATCGGACCGTTGTGAGTAGCATGTAAAAGCTCCAAAATGCGTACTGACTAATGATTCCAGTCTGTGTATATTCTGCGCTCGCAAGCGAAGGAGCAGGAGAGGTCTGCGGCGATTTCCGAATGCAAATCCAAATCCGGCGACGAAGACGAAGACCCCGCCGATGCGGAGAGATGAGGCGATCAAGATCTTGGAGGAAGTTACTGAGACGGCCAAGGAAGAAAGAGGGCAAAAGTATGCGTGTGTGGGAGTGGTGGAGGAAAAGAGCGACGTTGATACTGAATCGGTCTTGGAGAGGGAATGGTAAGTTTGTCTTGAATGGAAAGAGGAGCCCTGCTAATTAGCATTACAGCGCGATATGTCTCTCGACACTTCAAGCTCCCGCACGACCGGAACCAGCTCAGATCTTCAATTCCTCCAACCCATCACCAGAAACAGTACCTTGTCCATCACACCACAAGGCCCCCTCGATATATGAAGAGACGGTAATGAAAAGCGATGAGATCATGAGACTAAAGGTTTGCAATCACGAGTTCCACGCCGAATGTCTCATTTCCTGGTGTCTGGTTCGCCGACATACGTGCCCGATCTGTCGCGCTGTTTTTCACCACCCAGACATCACATCACAAAGTAGATCGCAGGACGAGCAAAACGTCGCAGGCTCTGCACCTGGTGGCGATGCGAGGTCTACTCGAAGAGAGCAGGTGTGAACGAGCCTAGCGTATCCGCCCTGGAGGTTGGATTCGTAATACATCGGCACAGCGTGCAAGCAAGAGCGGTCGGAACACGCGAGCTGGGAACGGATTGTTCCGCCAATACCACATACTCCAAGGGTATCATCGCGGCGACTAGAGAATGCGGGTTGTGGCATGTTCATCAATTCGTATACCGGAGTCCACGATGATACTTAGCCTCACGACGGTACCAAGAAAACTCCGAAAGTATGAAGTCGAGCCGACGCGCATAGCCGCGTCTAGGGTCAGTGCGAGCCATCGGGCTGCAGTAGATTTCGGCCCATGACGAAATGCTGCATACACCCGATGGAACGGACGGGTCATGTCGCCTTGTGGCCCAAAAGGGAACTGGGACTATCGAAAGCGTCGGATCGAGCACTGGTGGGTACGTGTGAGACGTTATGAGAGTGCGGAAGCGTTGTCAGGGTTGCGTCATTCCGGTGAAGATAATGCAGGGTCGAAGTTGAGACTCAATCGGATTCTCCCCGCGGTGTTGTGATTCGCCGTGTTGTCGGAATGGTGCTGGGGGATCTAGGATCGTTCGGCATCTGGGGGGCCCTTGTGCTCGTTGCAGGTATACTTGTCAAGTCTTGAATAATGCGCGCAATGGGAATGATGTGTCCTGGAGTGATGTGTGGCTGAACCCGGCGATTCAACGCCGATAAACGAAGAATCGAGGTGGATTGTTCGTCGCCCAAGCTATGACCAGGCGATTCCAAGAAGAAATATCAGCAACTGACGCCTGAGAAAATAATAGTGACGGCGAAATGGTCTGAGAACACTTGCTTGAGGGAATAATGGCCTACTTTAACCATGAGAAAGCGGAACGTGCTACTACTCTGAGTTCACGACCGGCCCGAAACTGTTCACGGTTCAGTCCTGAATTCTGAGTTTATGCTGACCAAAGCAGATAGGACGACAACGATCCCACCTTTCATCTTGTTGTACTCTCAGTGACCCGGACGTAGGGTGTCCTGGTGACGCTGTTGGGCTGAAGTTCGCACGGATTCAGGATATTCCTAAGTTGCGTCGTCAGTGAGCCTGGAAAAGGCAAGTACGATGCATGTAAACCGTAGATGAGAGCATGTGCTCTGGCGTTGCGCCAAATATCACGGGGGAAGATATCCAATGGTTCCACCGTTATCCACACTCAGAAATATCTCCCTATCTCGCCGCAATTCTCCGTTGTCAGTGAATGCGGCCGAGCAGATTGGCCGGATCAGGAGCATCTGCAATACCTTCGTCACATGCTTTGAATGTTTTAGTTCCCTGCTTGACGCTCCATCACTGACGACATCTGAATATCTCTTCCAGCAGTTCCCGCAGCTCAACAGAGGAAGGTAGTTTCATGCGAGTTAGGACGCCCATGGAGACGTCGGGAGTCTCTCTTCACGAGCAATTCCAGAGCAGGGCGATGTGCACATGCTCTTGTCCCAAATTTCGAAGGCGTTGAGGACGGAAGTGTGAAGCGGATACTGTGTAGACAACGACTTGAACAGCTCTTTGCCTGCAATATTGATACACGCGGCCTGGAAAGGCCTACGACGTCGGATGCGCGTGATGCTCGGCACGCGTCCATACCGAGAACAGCAGTCTGAACTCGGTGGGTGGAGTCTATTGAACGTGCGAGGCGCGGTACTGAAACACCTGCTGAAACGGGAACGCGTGCATGGCGGAGGACGCTGTGAGAGGCAGGAATCGTGGTCTTCACGCGGGCAGAGGGCCAGAGAATGGTGTTGGAGCAGCATCCGGCGGTAGGTGCGAGGCTGGGAAGGGGAAGGCGCGGCCGAGTCCCGTGAACAGGCGTCGCACAACGGCTCTTTCAGGCGGCAAAGCACCAATCAGACGCCAACCCAATTTCCCGCCCTCAACCCAGCGAGCTGGCCCCACGAGATCGATGGACGCCCCTTTTTGACTGGGAGAGCCCCAGGGTCCACGAGCTATCGCGTTCTGACCTCCCCCTCCGAACCCTACGACGGGCAATTGACTTTTGACTTTGCGGTAGCAGCACACACCACCTCCCCCTCCTCTCCCTCACCTGTGCCAGGTCGCCGACAGCGCCTACCTCAGCTCCCTGCCGAGGCGTCGCGCGACCTCATTTCCTCGACGAGCCGCGCCCGCCTTCATCTCCGAGCACGACTTCATGACAGCTAGCCAGCAGCTTGGACGCCATGAGAGGTGAGGCTGTTGCCGCTCCGCACGGCGACGGACATGTCGAGGCGTCCTCACATCACAACCCCCAGCCCCTGTCACCGTCGACATCCACCGCGACCAGCACCTCGTCAAAGTCGCCGCCTGCGCGCGGGTGGCTCAGTGGCGTGCGGCGTCCCAAGACTTCGCCAGGACCAAAGGCGGCCGCCTTCAAGACGTCGCTTTTGTCAGATGCAGATGCCCGCCGCGACTCTGCCCTGGCGTCGTCCAATTCCACCACCAGCAACGAGCTGACAGCCAATAACGCGCCCTCGTCGCCCACCAGTCTGCGCAAGACCCCCAGCCTGCCTGCCATTGTCGTACACGATGAAGCAACTCCACGTTCGAGCCGTCACTTCTCACAGGACTCGCCTGCCCACGACGAAGACTTGTCAGTCATACGACCCGAATCCTTCCACGGCCTCGACACCATAATCCCCACCGGCGACTTCGACGATCTCACCTCACCAAACCAGGTCTCATTCTCCAAGAGAGGGAGTATGCTGCTCGGTGGCAAGCGCGCGAACAAGTTGAACAAACAGCTGGGTCTTGTTGCGGAAGGCGCGACCGAGACAACCTCCTCGCCCCTTCCCACCACACCGCAACCAACCTCGTCACCGCAGACACAGACAGACCACGACAACACAAAAATGGAGGCAAAGCAGAAGGACTTGTCCGTCTCCCCCGCAGCCCATTTGTCGCCGAGGTCAACCTCGCGCTATTCGGCGCGAACCAGGGTCGTCAGCAATCGGGTATTGTCGACAGACGAGATGATGCTCTCTCGCAAAGTGCGCAACATGTACAGGCACGGCAACGAAGGTGCTGCCGACTGGGACGTCGCGGAGGACGAGAGTGGCAGCGCCATGACCAGCTTAATCGACAACAGCAGCCTTGCAAACACGTCTGCCAACGGATCATCGTTGACGATTGACAAAAACCGTGACGACAGCCGGTCACTGAGCAGTTCCAAGCGGGAGAGCACCATTGCGAAAGAGGCAACCGAGACAGCTGGAGGAGTAGAGGACTGGGCAGATCTAGACGGCGGTGAAGTCGATCGATATGGCTTCATTGTTCCCAAGAAGGCTGCATCGAGAGCATCTTCCAACGGAGGCATCGATGGACCCGACGAACCCAGAATTCAGCGCGTATCCACAGCACTGAAGCTCGCGTCTGAAGAACCCAGGCGGCGGGGCATGGGTCGCAGCACATCCAAAGCACGCTCATCACGGTCAGCAAATCCAACACAAGGCACGCTTAGAAGGCGCAGGTCGCACAAGTCGTCGTCGAGAGCCCCAGGGTCCATATTTTCCAGCACCACAGCAAATACGCGTGCCACGCAATCAAGGCCCCTACGTTATGCTGCGAATAGGTTCCCTCATAACAAGGACCGCCGCCTGATGGATGAAGCAAGCGATATGCTCAAACTCCCTCCCGGGCTTGCAGAGATTGCCGAGCAAGAGGACGGAGGTCGCGCCGCTCGAGCCATGAAAGCAAAAGAGATGGAGCGAGAGGAAAAGTGGCGCAAGATGGCAAAGGTGGTAATGCCCAGTAGCAAGGGTGGAGGCATGATGTTTGAGTTTGACATCAAAGACTCCAAGTTGATCGCGCGCACGTGGAAGGGTATCCCTGACAGATGGCGAGGCACGGCCTGGTATGCGTTTCTTGCCGCAAGTGCCAAAGCGCAAAAGGACAGCCCAGCCGATGAGGAATTGATTGAGGTCTACTACCAGCTGCAGGAGGAGAATTCTGCAGACGACATGCAGATTGATGTCGACGTTCCCAGGACGATTAGCAGGCACATCATGTTTCGTAGGAGGTATCGTGGCGGGTATGTACAACTCCACGCGTACTCGCACGTATAACCGCACATCTAACACCACGCAGGCAGCGACTTCTCTTCCGTGTGCTTCACGCCATGTCACTTTATTTGCCTGACACGGGTTATGTCCAGGGCATGGCTGCGCTTGCCGCCACCTTGCTCTGCTACTACGAAGAGGACAAGGCATTCGTCATGCTCGTGCGTTTGTGGATGCTTCGAGGCCTCGAGCGCCTCTATGAGTCTGGCTTCACAGGCTTGATGGATGCTCTAGAAGACTTTGAGAAAAATTGGCTGCGCGGCGGAGATGTCGCCAAACAAATGGTAAGTGTTCCACCTTAGCTCAGCACTTCGGCCGCCCCGACACTCGAGCCACGGTTTCTCAGTGCGCAGGCTAATCTAGATCTTTACAGGAGGAGCTTGGCATAACATCGACGGCCTACGGGACACGATGGTATCTCACTCTGTTTAATTACTCGATCCCGTTCGCAGCCCAACTGCGCGTGTGGGACGTCTTCATGCTGCTAGGCGATGCCTCAAACTCAAACCTCACCAATTCCAAGTTCAGTGGAGACATGGACGTGCTGCATGCAACGTCTGCAGCCCTAATCGATGCAACAAGGGAGATCTTGCTCGATTCGGACTTTGAGAACGCAATGAAGGTGTTGACATCCTGGATCCCGATCAAAGACGAGGACCTACTGATGAAGGTGGCAAAAGCCGAATACAAGATGCGAAAGAAGCGAGCCAGTGCGGGCTAAGGGACGGGTCTCCTCTGCCATGGCCCGATGAAGGAATTTAAGGCGAGCCGGAAGAGCCATCGCAATGGAACCTTCCGCCATGCTTCCAAGCTGATTCGAGAAGGCCCTTAACGAGCCCGACGACGATCCTGAGATCAGTGGCTTGACCACGCGACATAAACGTGGCTTGCACGTTTCCCCCCGATCCAACACGTTATTCTCTTTTACGTTTACGGTTTGGCACTTACTGGGCATGGTTTCTTTTGTCGGCCGACTCGCAGCCGTCGACAGCATTCCGCACGCTTTTGGCATGGTCCGGTCCGTCACACGGATGGCCTCATTCCTTTTGTCACTTTCTGTAGTATACTGGCGCTTCGGTTGCATGGTGGCACACGGGTTTCCCCTGGCTGCATACGGATGGTTGGACGTTCACGCATGATACCTTTTCTTCTGTTGGAATACGCGGACATGAACATGGAACAGGACAGGATAGTCACGTATAGCCCGTAGTGGTAATCTGTAATAGTGTGCTCCGGACTACTCCCTCCGCTCGTTCCCCACTGGGCCTGGACGACGACACACGGGCAGTTGGTGAATGGCGGCGCATAGACTGACTGACGGACGGCGGACAGACTCTCGGCCGGCCTTTTGCGATCGACGCGGCATGATGGAACAGGTGGCTTCTTCGCAGTGATGTGCGCGCCTGCCGACAGCCGCGAACGGGGGCGGCAGCGCATCAGATGCTGGTTGCTGGGATGTCCATGGATCCGTGGATGCTCGCTGTACCGAAGGCGCATCAAGACATGCAGACGTCCGGAATGCGCCGCTGAGACATGTCGGCATGAGCCCTGGAGTGGCACAGGCAGCTTAGGCTGCGAGGGGAACCATGGATGAGGGTCGAGACGATAAAGCCGGTGAACGATGCAATATCGATGTCGGCGCGACAATTGGCCCAGTTGTGACGAATTTTCTAGCGGAGGCAAAAATCCAAAGAGGCAGGTCGAGAGGAGTCCGAATGCAGCAAAGCGGTGCAGATGTGGTGGCGAGGCCTCGTCAAATCTTCCCCGTCGCTGCATTTGCCCCTCCACCACCGACCGATTCGTCCCTCTGCCACTCGACTTTGCCTCAGCAGCCGTCAACTGTAGACGAGCCAAACACTACTGACTCACCCGCCGTGACGAGTGTATATTTTTACGCATCGGGTCCACGAGCCGGCTCGCCCATGGCGCTGATCTGTGGAACGACTTTCCAGGGTGAGGCGAGCGATCAGCAGCGTCGCAACTGCATGGAGAGAAGTCAAAGTCAAACAGAACGTCCATGGCACGCCACCGATCTGGTCACGTTGGGAGCCTCGCTGTCAACATGATGGGAAACGATTGCGAGGTGGGAAGCGGAGCCGAGCCGCCCCAGGCCATGGCACCGCACCGACAGCGAGCAACGACGGGTACATTAGCTTTCTGCCCTGCAGGTGGTAGCGGACGATCGTTGCCCGGCAGCTGCTTTCAGTCCCGCGTCCAGTACCTCAGACACCAACCTATGCAGCCGGAGCTTCCTTGGGCATGGTCACCACCACCACCACCATCATCACCACCTCAGCAACAATCGTCAGGGCGCAGGCCGCGTCTCCATAACGGCTAATTGACTGCGGCTTGGTGTGCTGAGAAGGAACCGGGGCTGTCTCATCCTCCCTGCCCCATTCGAAGTCATTTCCACATGCTCGATTCGCTGCTGCAAGCCTGGCGATATCCAACTTTTGGAGGGTCTTGGCGGCAGCCATTGATGCAGTTGACAAGCCTCGCAGCTCGTCACGACGGCCCTCGGCAGCCTCGTCGGACGCAAAATGTCCCCACGGGCACGAGTACAGCGTTGGTGGGAAAAAGCAGCCTTGACAGGCAGCCAGCACCCACGTCTACCCCTCACGAAACCCTCGCTGGCGACAAGGAAGTGGTGTTGACGATGATAATACCCGCCTCAGGACGTCTTATCACTGGGTATTAATTTCCCTCGTACATGGATTCGAGGTGGGAACCCACGTTCCCCAAGTTTCACGACTCTCCACTTCTCATCAACAAGGTGTCCCGGAAGGGCAACAAGTCAGCTGCAAGCGCCCATCCGCTGAGTGGCGGGATCCCGGTCGAAAAACAAGGTCGACCGAGGCCCGTCTCAGCTAAGTTGGTGGGAGCAGGGCTGCGTGGTCGAGGGTACAGCTCCTGCGCGTCTGTTTCGACGCAGACACGTAGCAGAGAATCAGTCAGCGCAGCTACACAGGACGTGGACCATTAATAGCAGCAGCAGCAGAAGTCTTCTTCGTCTTCGTTCGTCGTCGTCGTCGCGGCTGTTGATATGGGTCGGAGCCAGGATGCCCAACGGCGGCGGGTGATTGGCCGGGCGCGTAGATTCACAGCGGCCAAATCTCGTTCAAGAGATCCTTTGGCCTGATCTGGCGCGCCACACGTTTCATGTAGATCCACGCCGCGGCCAAATAGGCAAAGTGGAGGCGCGGGCACGGAAATTTAAACTGCTGAGTCGATCGTCGTGCACCGGTGCCAGGCGCTCGGTGATTGCGCAACCCGATTCTTACGAACGGCCCCTCACCGTCGCCGGGCACGGCCCTCCGCATCTGCACGGCGGACTGGGTGAGGCGGAGGATGCGGAGGAGGCGGAGGAGAGGAGGAGGAGGAGAAGGAGGAGGAGGAGGAGGAGGAGGAGAAGAAAGACAAGGAAGAGACGAGGAGGAGCACGCAACCCAGCGACGAGGCAACGTCCAGCGATCGCTTCTCTTATCGATTCGACGCGCTGCGGCGATCCACCAAGGTTTGTGCTCGAGGCTGACAGCGGTGGCGGATCCGAGTGACGGCATGTGCATTGCCTGTTTGGGCGGCATCGCGGCCATGATGTCGGTTTCGCCTTGATACACCATGGCCAAGGGCGTCATTTCGAGGCCTGACGGCAGCCGTGTCCCTTCATTTCCTTCATTTCCTGGCCACCGGTCTCCACAGTCTCCAAGAGGAAGCCGGCGGCGTCTGTGCGGGCGGGCGTTCATCTTCCAGACTCGACCTCGCTTCCTCCCGCGAACGTTTGACCCTGCCTCCTGGAGTCTTCCTTCATTGCCACCAGCCACAGGCGCGCGTGTGAGCGTGTGAGCCGGCCGCCTGTCCGACATTGACAAGATACATTTACTACTACACCTCTCGACCTCATCTCATTCTAGCATTCTGCCGCTGCGTGGCCACTCTCCCTCCCCCCGCTGCCAGATAGATTGCGCGTCCGTCTGATAGGCGCGTAACGGAGGGCAGCATCACGCAGCACATGTTACCTGGCAGAGACATCAGGCGACGCCGTCGACACGTCTAGCTCTGCCCTCTCGGCCAGACGCATGTCAAGAGTAGCCCGGCCGCGCCACACCGCCCAGTCAGGGAAACACAACCAGCGCAGCCGGCCAAGCAACGTCAGACCGCGTTCAACCTAAACCTGTGCTGACGGCCTCTGCTCTGCTCATGCATATCCTTGCCAGTCGAGCCCACTACCGCTCACTACCGCCCGCTCCCAACGCCACACCGGCTGCCCTTGTCTGCCCTTGTCGAGTGGCCTTCCGCTCCTTCGCGCTGTCAGTTGGTCGTTAGCATCCGGTAGTCATCGTCGCCCACTGGTCAACTGCAGCCGGCCGTCTTCCTCTTTTGTACAATCGTTACCACCTTCTCCGCTTCACGTCCCTCGCCCTCTCGCCTTCGCAACCCCCCCCATCCCGGCCCTGATCGCCCCAGCCGGCCCACGCGAGCCACTACTGGCCGAGATCTTCGGTGCAGCGAGCTTTTGCCTGTACCCATCTCCATTTGCTATCTCTAGCCTCGCCCTTTAACCGCGAATCAAAGTGGGCCTTTTGTGCCTGGCAAGCATTGCGCCCAGGCCTGGAGGCAACGGCCACCGAGCTCTGATCCCCATGTGCACGGGGCTCCACCACAGCTTCGTCGAATAAGTACGTATGTGGTCCCATGTCCCAAGTGGCCTCTGGGTTTTGACTCCTCTCCTCCACTCGTTTCCATGTTGACCACCCACGTCTCGTCTTCCCTCGCTGTCTCAGATCCCATTCATGTTGCTCACGCTCTCTAAGCCAACAAAGTCGGAATTCGAAGTCAAGACCCATGAGTACTCTCCGACATTCACTTATCCCGCCCCCGCTCGATTCTCACCCAAACTCAACGGCGGGCCTCTGCCCTCCCTCCCGCCCAGTGTGTCTTCGGCCAACATGGGAACGCCTCATCGAGGCCTCCCGCCGCCGTCGGCCATGACACTGCCAGATCCTGGGCGGGGGCCCCCTCCCATTCCTCCTTCAGTGGCTTCGGTGGGCGTGCTGCCACCCGCACCGCCCCAGTGGCAGGGCGCTGAAGAGGGCATGAAGAACTGGCTGGTGGCCAAGGCAGAAGAGGACAAGAAGAAGCAAGAGGAGGAAAAGACGAGGCAGGAGGGTCTCAAGTTGGAGCAACGAAGGATTGAACAGTCCATGCTGCGTGAGTCGATGCAAGGGGGCATTCCGCCGCATCTAGTGCCCATGATCTTTGCTGGAATCGGCGGAGGAAGTCTGGCGAATATGAGTGTTGAGTGGCTGCAGCAGTACACTTCACAGCTCCAGACAGCACAGCAGCAGCAGCAACCGCCTCAACAGCAGCAGCACCCGGCGCATTCGCATTCGCAATCTCACAGTCAAGGACAGCTCTCGCCAGAGCTGCGGCGAGAGACCCGGGTGATTGGCCAAATCCAGCCAAACGTGTACGGTGCAGTTCCGCAGACACCACAGACAGCTCTACCGCCCGCGTCAGTGCTTCCCGGACAGCCCATCCCAGGGCAACCTCACGGCACTTTTGCCTCTACTCCCTACGGCGGGGGCAGCATGTCTCCCCGAGCTAGAGCCGCGCAGACTTCAGGCCATGTTGGTGCTCCCACTTCTGCTCCCCGTCCTCCTGCTCCGTCACAGCTTCCCAGGCTGACCACAAACGAAATTCACATTCAGCAGCCTCCTGTAGCGCCATCTACCGTGCAGCAGCTCCAGCAGACGCAACCGGCACCGCAGGAGCAGTCCTCGCCGTCCATCTACTTCCACCACTGGGTCCCGCCCACGTCGTCCCAGGAAAAGAGCTCAACCAGCAATCCGCCAGCTACGCCTTCAGGTAAATACAAAGCTTCGCCTTCGTTCCAGTCCCGTCAACGTGCCGCCTCTCATGCGTCTGACCCAGATTACACCAGCTCCCCCAAAAAGCGAAAGGCCCAAGGCGGCCACCCGCCTCCACCGCCCCCCACGTCGGCACCCCAGTCCCACACGTCACCGTCGTTCTCGCACGTATCAACGTCGTCTACATCGACGCCAGGCCGAGGAGGGCACGCCCGAGCCCGTTCCGATGCCTCTACACGAGGAGCAGAGAGCCACAGCGGTTCTCTAAGCCGGCGCGGGACCATGTCCAGCCACGGGCAGGGCGAGCCGGGAGCACAGCACGGCGAAGGATCTGGGCCCGGGGCCGAGCAACGTTTCTCGCAGCCACCACGCGGCTTCGAAAGCCACCACCATCATTTCGTCCAGCAGCAGCAACACGAAGCGCCGCACCAAGGCGTGCTGCAGCAGCAGCAGCAGCAGCAACGAAATGATGGTCGCGGAAACGGGCAACAAGCGGGAGCGGCAAGTCCCATTGCAATTCAATCTGAAACACGACAATCTGGGCCTCACCACCAGTTGGCTGGCCACGACCGGGGTTCAGTGCCAACATCTCCTAAACGGGAAGCAGGCGGGCAGTAACTTTGGCAAACGGGTTTCAAGAAATGTGACCGAATCCGTACTCGACATGACCAACGGGGGACCCAGCGACCCACTTGGACAAGTAGGGCAGGAAATCAAGTTTGGCTCCCTCTTCTTTCGACACACCTGGCGTCTCCAAAACGTCGTTATTTTGGGCGCGGACGCCACAGGGCCCCCAGTCGTATTCGGATTGCAAAGCACACCTGCAAGCGAAATGAGCTCTCCACAACTCGAAATGTGCTTCTCATCTTGGACGAAAACGGGCGAACCGGGCACGAGCGCACAAAAACGACCCCGCTGCTATTATCGCCGCAACATTTTCACAATCTTGTAAGATTGCGCGCGCGCGGTCGTGCAGGCTGGCGGGCAGACGTTGGTAGCACCCTGGCTAGATCGCGTGAATTGCCGCTTCGGCTGCGGTACACGAGATTGCCGGACTGGCCTTGATCTCGACGGGGGGGGGGGGCGCGCCGTTGGAAAGGGAAGGGAAGGGGTGAAGGGTCGCGAGCGCACAACGACGGCTGATTCCTGTCGGCATCCTGGACAATGATGCTTCCAACCTTCGTCTGCGCGGTCAGACTGTGGACCTCTCGACTTGGCAGCCCTCGATCAACCTTCCTCCTCTCACAATATACCCGGAATTTGCTCGCGTGCAAAGCCGCAACTTCAATTGGGCGGTATACATAGCACACACACGCACACCCACGCCGTCGCCCACTCGACCGCGTCACGCACACTCGATTCGCCCTCTCTGTCGTCTAATCCCGCCCACGCTGCAGGAATAGAGTGGTTGCTCTCGTCAGCTCTACCTACCTCCCCCCGAACACGTTTCATCAAAACTGGGGAGCTGATTGACGATGAAACTCGCACCTGCACACATCCTCCGTGCTGCTCGGGGTACATGTATGCACACTCCCAGCCGTGCGGGCCGGCTCAGCGCGCTTCCTTGATGGCAATCTATTTCCACGCGCCCGCGTCTGCATACGGCCGTGCATGAGGCCCCGATTCGGCAAACCGGGGTTTTGGGGCCCTGTTGCCTTGTTTTTCACGTAATCTGCCTTGTGCGCGCAAGCAAGCATGGCGCTCGCGAAACGGAGCCGCGAGGGCAAGGCACGCAGGGCGAAAGAGCAGGATGTTGTGAGGAAGAGGGTGGAGGTATAGGCTAAGTTGGCGGCGGATACAGTACGTGTGCGTCAAGGGAAAAGCACTCGCCAACGGCAAACTTGTCAGCACTTCATCTATCGTACGATCGATCCCGCGGCGCGGCGCCTGCGATCCCTGTCCGGCTCCAACGGGCACGTTTCTATCGACTATCGCCGTCATCTATCGTTACTATCGTTATCGATTCGTCGCGTCCCTTGCAGTTGCGGCGGCTCGTGCGGGCGGGAGTGCTGGCTGCACGCTGCAAGCATGTTGGTCGGCTTCATTTGCGATGGGAGGAGACACATCGCATATCACATCAGCGCTCTTATTCGCTTCCGTCATCAGCCATTTCCATCATCACATATCATCATCATCTCGGGGGAGGCCCTTCGGCGCACAAATCTCCGTGTCTTGCATTATTTCGGCTGTCGTTTGCCGCTTCTGGAAGTGGGACCTGGCGAGGCTTGGACCAAGGTCGAAAACACTTACTTTCCGACCGCATTTGCGATTCTCTCCTTTGTCTACGTTACTAGAATTTTCTCATTTCGGCATTTTTTCGCGCTCCCTTTTTTTTACATTTGCGCTTCTCACTGTCGGCTTACAATTTGGCTACATATACTACCATATACCCTGGTTTTTCGGAAACGGCGAGCGATAAATCTGTCATCTCGACTGCTGCAGCGCGCAGCAGGTGCGGGAAACGGGCTACTGCTTGGAATCTGGCGTCGGGCTTTTGTGCATGCGCACACCTCTATTTTCTTATACTGTGTATATATATAGGGGAAATGGGACGGGTATCTGCGCAGGAGTTGGGCTGGATGTCGGTCCTCGGACCGGCGGCGACCAAAAAAGAGATTGCGTACATGGCTTTGGCCGGATTTGTATCTAGAGAAAGGAAAGGGTGCGGAGGGTGTGGGCGGCTTGCTTCAGTGCATACGTAGTGGGAACGAGCAAATGCATGCGCCAGCCTCGCGTCGCGGGGGGCAATGGCTTCGCTCACTTCGAGACATGGTTTTGTTTTTGTTTGAGGCGCCGAGGCGTGATGTCGTGACAAGTTTGGATGTAATTCTACGAGGTGCACGAACGAGGGTGATTGGAGGGGGGATACGAAGTGGCTGGTCATGTGGACGGAGCTGTCAGATCGGAGCGTTGAGCTGGCTGGGCGTCACCGATCGGGATCGGACGAGGCTGCACGGCTGCAGGTGGATGCACGCAGCGTTGTGAAGAGGTCAGCTGCACAGCACAACGGCGGGGTTTGCATAACGACGGTGCATAACAGACGGTCCATATCGCGTTACCTAATGCAGAGGGGGCTGGGTCTCGTGCCTTGACTTGCCGGGTAAGGTGATGTGAGGATGTGTGTTGTTGTTCAGGATGCCTTTTGAGAGGACTACCCTGTGTAGCACTTTGATCATTGGACACTCTCGGCGTTTCGTATGAAAGATTTGGGCGAAACGTGAGGTTGTCTCGCGCGTATACGTTTATCCTGCACAAAACATGTAAACAGTCAACGCAAATCACTACCGTACAAACAAGAGAAACCAAACCAAAACAACACAACTCTAGGATCTATTCTAAGACTGCCACACATCTTCTCACTTCCACCATCATTCCTCTCCTAAACACCAAGCCGTGCCCTCCCAAACCAAAAAGCTTAATAACAAAGTACTGTGTACGCCGCAACCCCGCACCGCCACGCGCACGGACCACCCCACCGCCACACCTTCCGCCCCACCCTCGTCCCTGCCTCAGCCCCGCGTCTCTGCCTAACAATCATTTCACAGCTGCCTGCGCTCCAAACCGCGACCTCGTCTACATCACCTTCATCTCCTCTTTCGACCACGCTCAAAGCTCCTCGGTCCCAGGCTTAAGACACACGCACACTCGGAACCCGCACGGCCGTACATACGGGCAGCAGCTGTTGTCAAGCTCTTATCAACCAACCCGCAATCCACGCCCGGAGACAGGCAACGAGTGCAAGATGCAGATCAAGTGCGTCTATCCTCCCCCCCCTCCTTCTTTTGCTCTTTACTCTCCCCCCTTTTGCTCTTCCCTTCCTTCCTCCCCTCCCATCCACCTTATCCCCCCACCCCTCCTCCTCTACCACCCGTTTCCCTCACTAACTCCCCCCCCAGAGTCCGCACCCTAACCGGCAAAGAAATCGAACTCGACATCGAACCGGATTACAAAGTGTCCCGAATAAAAGAGCGGGTGGAGGAAAAGGAAGGAATCCCGCCTGCACAGCAGAGGTTGATTTTTGGTGGGAAGCAGATGTACGTGAGACAAAGGGGAGGAAAGGGATGAAGGGTTGAGGGTGGTGAAAGCTGACAGGGAAGCAGGGCCGACGATAAAACTGCGAGCGATTATGCACTCGAGGGAGGCGCGACGTTGCATCTTGTGCTTGCGTTGAGGGGGGGATGGTGAATGTGAACTAGAATGGGGGAGGGGGGATAGATGGACAGATGGATGGCCGGGCTATGGAGAAGGCGTGACATTCTGCGTGCATAATACGGACTGAAGAAGACACCGGGCTGCAAGCATGTGGAATTAGACACCATATCTCGACTCAGCACACATGTAGGGATAGTCTCATGCATTCAGAGAGCGCTGGCATGCGCTGGGAAACTACTTGCACACAGGTGATGCTCCTCCTCCTGCTCGTGCTCGTGTATGCGCTATGTGCGTACTCAAACAAGGACCCCGTTCTGAGCTTTCTCGTATACAATCAATCGTCCCATGATATATCCAGATCTCATCCACAGTATAATACACACATGTCTCCGTCCGTAGTCAAACTCCACTGTATGATCACATCCATGCTCGCCTGACGCCGTTTCACACATCGAAAAGTCCAATCACCCCCCCATCCGACCATGCTTCCAAGACCATATATCATGCTGGCTCCACTGCGCGTTGATCCCGCTAACTCGAAAACTAAACAAAATCTTAACATTAACAAAACTCCAACTCTATGCGACTACGAGCTCTCTCATCCCCGCGAGCTCGACCCAGGAAAACGTACGATGCGGAGCGGACATGTTTGATTAGACGCGTCTAGCACGCTTAGGCGCCATAAGCGGATTATGTTCTTCGCGACGCCTACGCACGCCCGCGGCACCCGTAGGTCTCGATTCAAGCTTGGGAGCCGTGTAGCGCTCACCAGGCTGCATAGGCGTTCGCTGAGGCTCGGCCTTCTGCGGCTGAGCAGCCGTCTGCTGCTGCACTGGACGGTGCTGTTTACGAATCGTCGGCTGGTGGCCAGCAGCACCTCCTCCCGCTGTCTTCACCGAAGCTGCCCGTGGCGCCACGATAGGACGAGCAGCCGCCGCCGCAGCGTTCGCTTCCTCGATACGCAGCATGCGCTGCGGAGCCTGCTGGACTGTTCCGCGGCGGCGCTGCAGCTCTTCGGCGGTCATGCGGGAGGCCTTGGGGCGTGCGCGGTTCTGGTCGAAGATTCCTCGCTTGAGTTTGTCGAGCGCGGCGCGGCCTGTCTTTGCTGGAGCGCCGGACGATGGGCCCCAGCCGCCGAAGCTGGGGCCGCGGCGGCGGGCCGAGGGGTCGTAGCCGGTGGGGGCGTTGACGATGCGGGTTTGGTTGCCGGCTCGGTTTTTTTGGAGGGCGTCCATGCGAGCTCGTAACTCTTCTTCCTGTTCTTTCTGTTCCTGCTCAGCCTCGCGCTTGAGCTTTTTGTATACTTTGGACCATTTGGTGGGGTCTTTGGGGTTGTGCGGTTTGGTCTCGTAGTCGGGGATGTCGCGCTGGATGAAGCGGAGCCAGATGTCGGCGGTCTCGCCGAGGAGCTGAGGGGAGTGTTGTTCGAGGAGGGCGAGCTGGTCGGGGTTTTGGATGTGCTTGAGGATGGGGGCGAGGTGGAAGTAGGCTATGTCACCGACATCCGTCAGGTGCTGAATGTTGGCGATGAGGCGTCGTTTGGATATGTCGTAGAGGGAGGCGGCGCCGATCTGATCGCGCGGCATGGTGGTGATGGGTTGGTGCGAGATGTGGAAAAGGTGTTGTTTGTGGTATCTGGAGTTCAAGATGAGTGTAATGTTTAAAGGGCAAGTCCAACGTTATATATCTGGCGGATCGTAACAAAGAGCTACGGTAGTTGAGGCTCTAAGCGTGCCAGGGTAAGAAGGCTGCGCCGGATCCTAGGATACGACGCTCATCGTGAGGGTCGCCAGAAGGTGTGGTTGAAATATTTGTTTACCGCTATATCCAGTAAAGGAGGTTGCTGCTCGTGAAAGAGGGGAGTGACGTGAATCCGCGGTCGGGAACCAACCCCAACAGTCGGAGGTCGGAGCTGGACCCTGTCACTAGGCCACTGGTCTTGGTGTCTTAGCGCCTTGGCATATCTACGTGCCTCTAGAAGTTCGCGATCTCTCTCTCCCTGCTCCTCCACCTTCACCGCACAAACACGCCACTGGCCGCCAATTCAATCAGCATCACATCCGTGAGAATGGCGTCCAACGGCAAGGTCCCCAAGGGCAAAATCCCGCCAAAGAATACCAAGAACAAGGAGATGGCTGCAAAGATGAAGCCTTTCGAGCCGCTGCCGCAGGACGAAGAGGGTGAGTTTCCCGCTTCGCGCAAAAAGTCGCGCCGCTGACAGATCTAGACGCTCTCCATAATTCCACGCGACTTCTCGCCATCGAGTCGAGGCCCTTTGCTCGCGTGGCTTCGCTCCTCACCCCCGACGCTCTAAACAACAACAACCTGCGCCCAGAGCAGTTGCCGACTCCGCCTCCAGACGCCGCGGCAGACGAAGCTGCCAAGGCTAAACACGCTGCAGAGGTTGCTCGTGTCGAAGAGCAGCATCGCAAGGTCGAAGCCGAGAACCAGAAGCTCTTCAACGAGATCAATGCCTTGAACCTGTCGATCCTGCGCATGGACCAAACCTGCCGCAGCAACATCCAAGAGCGCGAGCGCTATGCCGCACAGAAAGACGACATTCTCGCCCAGCAAATCATCGTCAAGAACAACATTGAGAATCGTCGTCGCGAGCTCGCTGCCGCCAAGCAGAAGCAGGCCCAGCGCAAGAAGTTTGACAAGCAGGCCCAGCGCATCACCAAGAATAAGATGCTGAAGCCGAGGGATGAGCTGGCTGTCCTAAACTCCAAGCTTGACGAGGAAATCGCCGATCTCCAGCAACAAGTCCAGGCTTCGAGCGAGACCTTGGGCGAGCGCCGCAAGCAGTTCGGTCTCATCGGCGAACAGCTCACCGAGATGCACCGCATGATCAAGGATGAGAAAGAGGAAGCCGAGCGCAAAGAGGGCATGATGAAGGACGACACTGAAGAGGGTGAGGGCAGCGTTACCCGAGGCCAGGTCAGCCGCGGCGCCACTCCGCGACCTGATGGCGAGGCAACGCCCATGCACGAATCCGCCAACGACGCCAACATGCTCAAGGGGGTGCTGAAAGGTCAGCTCGCGCCATACTCGACTGGACCAAGCCCCAGGCTCTCCCCGGCTCTCTCAGGCATGGTCGAGGATGATCCCATTGATGACGACGGCAAGACTCTGTCCGACGACAAGCCAGAGGACGACGAGGAGGACGGCGAAGTTCTTAAATCCGATACAGAGGCCGACGGCGACAAGATGGACACCGAGCGCGTCACCGCCATCAACGAGCTGAGGACTCAATTTCGGGCAATAAGTGAAGAAGCCCCAGCTACGGAGTAGACGCGGGATTAACAAAAGTCAACTGCAGCTTACAGGGACTTTGTCTTCATACCAAGCGATGACGAAGAGGACAAACATGGCGTCTAGCTCGGCCTCCATCATGCAACGCCCGGTATACCGCTAGAGAAACCGGCATTGCCCCAGTCGAACTAACCTCAAGCAGCCTAGAAGCACGGCATCCGATGGTCTCTTGTAAGCATTTACATTTCCTGGTCTAGCACACAGAGTCACTAAGCCCCTCATCAGGCCTCTAAGCCATCCGAAAAGGCTTTATAGGCGCATATCTGCTTGCCCATCAACCCTACCATATGCTCCAGGACCTTTGACCTTGGAGTCCGGATGCGGAGCTGGTATGGGTAGCATGCATATAGAGTAGCATCACAATCTACGAAACCTCCCTCAGTGCCTTCTTCCCCTCCGCGATGGCTTCCTTGGCCTTGGTGACCTCGCCCGTTGGTGCATCGTCCCCGTCTTCCTTGTTGCTTTCCTGTGATATCGTCAACCCTGGTCATTTGCGTGCAGCCAAAGAAGATGGACATGCTCACCAGCTCATCCTCTAGCTTTTCCAAGGCGCCCTGGATCTTTTCGCGCACGGAAGGAATGACTTTCTTGGTCTCTTCAAGTGCTTGACGCTATGCAATATCAGTTTGACGTCGAGTCCAACTTTGGCTGAGTGTAGTCGTAGAGGGGGTTGAAGTATGTGACAAAGGACGATGACACTAACCTCCTGCTTCAGAAGATACTCGGCGTTTTCTACATTCTTGTCCTCTTCAAGCTTTTTGATACGCTTCTCTTGCTGCTCCATCTCCTTGTGGTAGCTGGCTTCCTCCTTGACCAGGCGGGTCACGGATGACGTCGCGACTGCAAGTTTGGAGGGTGGCATGGTGACGGTGGCGGTGGGTTGATGCAATGGTTTCCTTGGACTTGATGCTCGTGGTGGAAAAACAAACGTGGATTTGTAAATGTCTTATGTTGCGCTGCCGCCTAATGTTTGTTTTCGATTTTCCACGACGAGGGGCATCGACAGGGTCTAATCGATAACGCGCGCACGTGCCAAGCACTTAACGCGAAAACTTAGCGCCGACGCGTTCTGGCGCGTCTCCTTTACGCATCCCACATCGTCTACAGCGGCCCCCTCTTCTCTGTAGACTCACACCTACGCATCACCATCACAATCACACCATGTCTTCCCCAGGGCAGCGTCGTTCACAGCGCACCTCCGCTTCTGCGACCCCGAGGCGGAGTGGCAGAAGCGGGAGGAGTTCTCAGCTCCCCTCCAGCCCTGCACCAGCCGGTCCGGAGGAGCAATTGCACTCGGAAGCCTCGCAGGCATCCCAACGAGGTCCTCAGGCCACTCCACGACATTCGAGACTACAGACAGAGACGCAATCGCAATCTCCATTGTTCTTCCGCTCCTCGCCCGCGAATGGATCCTCAGGGGCGGCAAATGCTGGCGCCGAGCCTGAGTCGGATGGAGGAAGGACACCCAGGGCTAGTGGCATGACAATTGGAGGTATGGCCGCTGTTCTCCCTTCACATTCTGAATATGGCGACTAACGGCGCTAGATTCCTCTCCTATGCACTACGCCTCAAGTTCCAGCCCAGGGCGCGCTCGAAACGCCGACCAAGACCCCCGTAGCAGCAGTAGTGCGCTCTTCGTCCGCGACCCGGGTAGTGCAACGGCGCGCAATCGACGTAGCGATGTGTATTCTGATGTCATGGGCTTTGGGCCAGCTTCCTCTGCGAGGGGCAGGCGCAGGCTATTCGTTGATGAGCATGGCATGGCTGTCCATGATGCTTCCGACGCGGCCACATTCTCCAACATGAACCCTGATACCTCTGATGCAGATGCGCTCGGCGGCAACACGTCCTCCGTCATCTGGGGCACCAACGTCTCTTTGGCTGATTCCATGCGAGCCACGAAAGATTTTCTCCAGAACTTTCAGAGAAAGTATCGCATGATCCAGGATGGAGAGCTCGTACAAGGCATGAGTCTGCCTCCAGACCATCCAGGCATGGTCAAGGAATATCTTGAGATAATGAAGATGATGCTGGAGATGGGTATAACGCCAATCAACATTGATGTTCGCAATCTCAAGGCTTACCCCCCGACGAGGAAGCTATGGCACCAGCTCCAGGCTTTCCCCAATGAAATCATCCCGCTCATGGATACAGCGGTGAAGGATCTTATGATTGAGCTTGCGAGCAACAAGATGAACGAGATGAGGATGCAACAATCCCAGGCCCAGCGAGGCGCACAGGGCAGAGCACGGGATTCTAGCTCTCTGCCTCCGATGATGAGCTCGGACGCACCGACCCCTGGAGGGCCAGCTACTCCCACAGCTGCGCTGGATATTCCGGATTATGTAAAGGAAGTCGACCAGAAGACTTACCGTGTCAGGCCATTTGGCCTGGATAAGACCATCAATTTGCGCGAATTGAATCCAGGCGACATGGACAAGATGGTCAGCTTGAAGGGCTTGGTCATTCGAGCGACCCCAGTCATTCCAGACATGAAAGATGGTATGCAATTCTCGAATATGACTGAATGATAGCTAACGATCCACAGCTTTCTTCCGCTGCTCCGTCTGCAATCACACGGTAAAGGTCGATCTAGACCGCGGCAAGATCACTGAACCCACTCGATGCCCTCGTCCTGTCTGCGAGTCTTCAAACTCGATGCAGATAGTCCACAATCGCTCTGGTTTCGCAGACAAGCAGGTCATCAAGCTCCAAGAGACGCCAGACAGCATCCCGGATGGCCAGACGCCACACTCCGTGTCCCTTTGCGCATATGACGAGCTCGTCGATGTGTGCAAAGCTGGTGATCGTGTTGAGATTACTGGCGTGTTTAGATGCAATCCCGTCCGTATCAACCCCAGACAGCGCAGCGTGAAGAACATCTTCAAGACCTATGTCGATGTGCTGCACATCCAAAAGACGGACAAGAAACGCATGGGTATCGACGTCTCGACACTTGAGGAAGAAATCGCGGAGCAGACCGCTGGCGATCAGGAACAGGCGCGCAAGTTCACCGAGGAGGAAGAAGCCAAGATCCAGGAGACCGCGGCTCGTCCCGACATCTATGACCTGCTTTCCCGGTCACTAGCTCCTAGCATCTACGAGATGGACGACGTGAAAAAGGGCATCCTTCTGCAGCTGTTTGGCGGCACTAACAAAACTTTCGAAAAGGGTGGGAGCCCTAGGTATCGAGGCGACATCAACGTCCTCCTTTGCGGCGACCCTTCGACAGCCAAGTCCCAGATCCTTCAGTACGTCCACCGCATTGCCCCACGCGGCGTCTACACCTCAGGCAAAGGTTCCTCCGCAGTTGGTCTCACAGCCTACGTGACCCGTGACCCAGAAACCCGCCAGCTCGTCCTCGAGTCTGGCGCCCTCGTCCTCTCGGACGGTGGCGTCTGCTGCATTGACGAATTCGACAAAATGTCCGAAGCCACGCGCTCCGTCCTGCACGAAGTCATGGAGCAGCAGACTGTCTCCATCGCTAAAGCAGGCATCATTACCACGCTCAATGCTCGCACCTCACTCCTCGCATCTGCCAATCCCATCGGATCAAAGTACAATCCCGCTCTCCCCATCCCTCAGAACATCGACCTCCCCCCAACCCTACTCTCTCGCTTCGACCTCGTCTACCTCGTCCTCGACCGCATAGACGAGCAAACCGACCGACGCATGGCACGCCATCTCGTCGGCATGTACCTTGAAGACACGCCCGAAAACGCCTCTCGGTCCGAAGTCCTACCCGTAGAATTCCTGACCTCGTACATCTCCTACGCGCGCACACACATCCACCCCAAAATCACCTCCGGCGCCCAGCGCGCCCTCGTCGACGCCTACGTCGCCATGCGTGCCCTCGGCTCCGACGTGCGCTCCCAGGAACGCCGCATCACAGCCACGACCCGCCAGCTCGAATCCATGATACGGCTCGCGGAAGCGCACGCCAAGATGCGGCTGTCAGAGAGCATGACCGAGGACGACGTGTTCGAGGCGGTGCGGCTGATCAAGTCTGCGCTGAAACAGGCGGCGACGGATGCAAGGACGGGGCTGATTGATATGGCGCTGTTGACCGAGGGCACGTCGAGTGGGGATCGCAAGCGCAGGGAGGAGCTGAAGAAGGCGGTTTTGGCGGTGATTGATGAGTTGGCGGGGGCGGTGGGGCAGGGGGTTAGGGTTGGGGAGGTGGTGAAGAGGGTTAGGGAGGGGGCGAGCGAGAATGTAGATAGTGGGGAGGTTAATGAGGTTTTGAGGGGGTTAGAGGCCGAGGGTGGGGTGAGGGTTAGTGGGGAGGGGGCGAGGAGGAGTGTTAAGAGGGTTGTTGGGGGGTTCTAAGGGATGGGTGTCGGCTTGGGAGGGCGTTTGCGGGGGATATGCATATGCTTGGATGAGGATTATGGTTCGCATGTTTTTATGTACTATGAGGGATGATGGGACTAGTGGATAACACCAATGTCGATGGGTTTCGAGCAAGGGCTTATCTGGGTCGATGGGCTGTGCCTGGTGTAAGATGGCTCAATGGAATTTGCTCTGATCGTGTCGACGCGGTGCTTCGCTTGCTTCGTTTGATCTGAAATCTGAAGTCAAAAGTGTAATGTATGAGTGATGGATTGGTCTGTATTGAAGGGAATTAGTCGGAAGTTTTTTCGAAAGCCTTTCCTGCTTTGGCTATCCAGACCAAGGTTGAGTCTAGCCTTACCTGATATATCTATACGAGACTAATTAATCTTTAGGCAAGGCTTAAGAAATTATGGTAAGCTGGTTTAGCTCCGTGCGAGCTTACGGAGCTCAGGTCCTTCCGTTTTGATGCCTGGTGTGGGCAGTTGCTAGCTAACATTATCTGGCTTTGAAGGTCCTCTGCTAATTTCTGTAAGGAAGATATCATCTCGATGGCCTTAGGAAATGCTCTATTTACCACCGACCTAATGTCGTAGATAGGTGCATGTCGCCTTCCGAATGGAGGTTAGCCTGGACTTTCAAACCCAGATTATGCGACAGCGCGGCTCAGCCTCTTTGAAGGCAGCCACGCTGCAAATCACGACATATCTCACATCTAAGCACCATCAATCTAACAAAGACTTTACCATCACTTTCGCCGTACTTGTTGTCCTGGAAATGTGCTGTAAAATCTGTGGCTGTCTGGGCTTTTGTGCGAACGGCCGGCACATGGATGAAGTCCTCATACCCAAGCTTGGCGCCTTTGTTGCCTCAGCACGCGCGGGATGCAAGTACTGTGATTTGGTCCCCCAGGCTTGTGCACTGTTACCATTCTCCCCAACAGGAGAATCCAAACTGATGATTGGTCTTTCCCGAAACTCTCCTTGGGTAATCATACCTTGGTACAATCGCGAGCAACCTAACATTGAAGTTTTTGCGTTAGGTAATTCTATCATGCCTTTAAATTGAGAACTACTTATAATTTCTATGTCTAGACACTTCCGATGAAACTCTCCCACAGCTGGGATGCGAAGTCCCGAACAGACCAGACTCTCAAATGTCATTTGAATTTCTCAAAACTAGCTACAATTCTTGCCGCGAGAACCATCCCAAATGTCGTCAAAGTCTAGCAGTATTGCCAAAGCGTGTTATCGACATCTCTACAACGCCGTTGAGATTAGTTGAACCAACGTCTGGAACCAGAGGAACCTATGCCGCTTTATCATATAGATGGGGCGGCTGGAAGAGTTTTACGACGACAAAAACGTTCGACAGTCTCAAGAAGGAGATTGCCTACGAATCAATGCCGGCAGTGTTCCAAGACTTTATCCGAGTCGCACGCGAGCTGAGCATCGATTATATTTGGATCGATTCCGTCTGCATCATTCAAGACGATATGGATGACTGGGCCGAAGAGGCAACAAAGATGGCAGAGATTTACGAAAACGCTAGCATCGTAGTCGCCGCTTCTTCTGCTCCGAATCCTGGTGCTTCCTTTCTTAGAAACTGGACATATTCGCCTTTACCAGCAATCCCGCTCAATCTTGCTGAGTCTGGTAGCAAGTTCATAGCAAGAGGAAAACTAAATTGCGGATTCCACGCCTCTACAAGATCACATGAAGAGGAAATAGATTTACTGGATTCTCGCGGCTGGACCCTGCAAGAGAAGGTGTTAGCCCGCCGCTGGATATCATATTCAGCGTCGGAACTGCAGTGGAAGTGCAGAACACTGGCCTCGTGTCAATGCCAGAAACTTTCTTGGGTACCAGAATCCTTTCTTGTGGACTCGGAAACCTCGGAGCATAATCAACATGCCAAATGGCAGCTCATGATCGATGAATATACAACACGAAAGCTAACAAGAATTGAAGACACTTTTCCCGCAGTAGCTGGATTGGCAAGGAAATTTGCGACCCTGAACAATACAACATATCTGGCTGGGGTATGGAAAGAAAATCTAACAGATGACCTCGTCTGGAAGCGATCTCAGGGATCGGGGTTTGTTCCACCAGAGTGCTATCTTGCTCCGTCATTTTCGTGGGCATCAATTCTCAGTCCTGTGTCATACATCCCACCTCAAATGGTAAATTTCAAGCGGACGCAATACTTAGAGATTGCACAAGTCGACGTTTCTAGTGGAACGGATCAGTACACCACCGCCAAGATTAGCTCACTTGTTCTGCGAGGGCCGTTGACGACCGCAAGCATTTGTTGTTTGGACGCGAATGATCCAGATGCTTATCAACTCAAGATTGGCTCCCAGCGATTTGGCTCTGACGACCGTCGCCCCGAATGTAGGATTACGGTTGATAGTGTTCTTGCCCCGCATGAAAGTGTCATGGACAACGTGGACAGGCACTCGATCAAAGGAGTACGCAGGATTCGATCTCGTTCGGAACCTCGGGAGCCATTCGAAGACGCTTCGGTAAAACTCTTGAGCTTGTTCTCTTCCACGCTAAGGTCCGATGACCACGTTGGGGAACACTTTCTTATTCTTGGGCAAGAAGGGAGTAAAGACTCAAAATACCAACGAATAGGGATTGGAACTGGCTACTGGCATTCATCAGAGTCTTCAAAAGTCTTTAAACCCTTCTCTTGGATATCCCAGATCACGGCCAATGAACAATTCGAACCATCAGAATACAGCATCGAAGAAGTCTGTATTGTATAACTTCCGAGAATACGACCCGTGACACAGTTGGAACTTGGAATCTCCTCCGAACTCGAACACTCTATCGATCAACCATTTCGTCGGCAGAGTCTTCATAAGTCTCGAATCTCCGTCATAATCGACGCACCTACATTCTTACGACAATATACATGGGCATGCAATTTTTCTACGCCTCGCAATCAATACAGCGCATATGACATTGGAAGTGGCCGACGATGAGAGTCAAGAATGGCAACGAACAGGATATCAAAGATGTCGAAAGGCTACTCGAACACGCTGGAAGCGATCCCAAGAATGTCTCAAACTGGCCAAATTGGAAGCTGGAGAACTGAATGTAGTTGGTCAAGGGACATGATATCAGAGGCAATCAAGTCACGGGGACCAGAACACGGTTTGACAACACATCCAAATGATCGACAAGAGGGAGAGCAATCAGAATGATGAAGGACTATAGCATATAAGGATGCAATGCGAGGATGATGTGTCAGGCTTTTCCTTGGGAAAGTTAAGACGAATATCGGTCCAAAGTAAGATAGGCGCATATCTTGAAAGGAGGATACTCTTCATTGTTTCCATCTCTTTAAAACTTTCTTTCATCTCTTAATCTTTCGGGTCAATGCAGAGATATAAGACCAACTCAATATTAATCACTCTGAATGCTGCCAAGATCCGGTCACCTCCAGCGCAAAGGTGCGGCAGGAGCGGGTCGGCCACCTTCCCCACTAGCGGAAGCAAATTTGATAAGCTGCTACGCAAGCCTTTGCAACTACACCTTTCTATAAGCTGTGTTTTCCAAGACCTTATCTCCGGGTTCAAATTCGGACGTTGGTTGGCTAAGCGCAAGCCACGATGCACAACGCTGTCATCAACGCCACTAAGCCACCTGCCTTGGGAGGATCGCAACCTTCTCAACATCACGTCCACCCCGCAACTGCTCTGTTGCAGGGCACCTCAGCGATGGATCCCCTATCTGCGCTAGGTCTAGCTGCGAATATCGTTCAGTTCGTCGAGTTCGGTGCAACCGTCTTCCGTGAAACCAAGGAAATCGCAGAGCATGGGTCCACCGTCTCTTCCAAGGACCTGGCTAGCCTCGCGGCCGACTTCTCCAACATAGCAGGCAACATCAAGCGGAATAAAGATGACAGAGTAGCTGTGAATCTATCTGTCGAGGAGAAAGTAAGTTTCTATGATATCCAGACTTCCCTGCCGATATCGCGACGAGTCAAGGCTGGCTGACGCCTAATCACCAGGCCCTGTGCGACCTAGCCCAGAACTGCATTGATCTTGCTTCTGAAATAGCAGAAGCTCTCGAAGGGGTGTCTGCAAGTAGCAGTAATCGTTCGACATGGGAGAATGTCGTCAAGGCGCTCCGCAACCGCTGGTCAAGACGCCGGACAGACGAGCTCGCTCGACGACTTGGCGATTATCGCAGCCAACTCACACTCAGGCTTCTATTGGTGCTCAACAGCCAGCATAAACAGGGCGAGAATCGACTTGAAGCCCTTCAGGATGAAATCGTGGAGGTCATCTCGTTGAACACGCAGCGCATTACGTCGGCGATCAACCAGCGCTCTGCCGAGACTCTCACTGCAATTCTAACCACGCGAGACGGCTCGTCCAAGGCAGTCAGCGCATCAAGAAGAGTCGATAAGAAATCTCAGTCGAGTTCCGTCTCTCGGCGCCCGAATATGCAGTCGATCACGTATGCGAAAGATCCATTCGACAGCGACGATAATTCTGTAATACCCCCCGACTTTGAAATCAAAGACATCAACGGCAGTTTTGAAGACCGTATACTGGATGCTCTTCATTTTCGCGAAATCGTGGAAAGACGGGCCACCGTCGCAAAAGCCCATGACCAGACATTCGAATGGGTCTGGGCCGATTCTGCTGATCACTCCTCTGAGGATGTTGTGGACAACCCTGATACCTTTGCTATTCGATGGAGCCACCTTGGGAAATGGCTTTGCTCCGAGCGTGGCGAGAATTGCTGTTAGTAAGGCCCCGGTACAAAGTGACTGCTTCTTCTCAAAGTGGCTATACCAAAGCACCACTCGAGTGGTGTTTTAGTATAGTCATATCTGATTATTTTAAGTCTTAGCCAATACCCTTACCTTGAAGTTCTACGCTGACTTTGTACTGCGACCTTTAGATTGGATATCTGGAAAAGCTGGCTCTGGAAAGTCTTCGTTGATGCGGTATCTACAAGAGCATCCAAAGACCACCAATCATCTGAAACAATGGGCTGGTAGTAAAGACCTTATCCCCGCGTCTTTTTACTTCTGGTACGCGGGTACCGACTTGCAAAAGTCCCAAAAGGGCCTTCTTCGGAGCTTGTTACTCCAACTGCTCTCGGCGCGAAGAGATCTGATCGCCTTGGTGTTCCCGGACATCTGTAGAGCGGTTCTATCTGGGGTGCTGACTGGTCATTTCGAGATAACACATCTCGAGCTCAGGGCCGCGATCATTGCGTTGATCGAGAACATGCCGCCTGACCTGAAAATCTGCTTGATGATCGACGGCCTGGACGAATACACTGGAGACCAGAACGAGCTCTGTGACCTTATTCACAAGGTTTCAAGCTGCTCTTCTATTAAAATAATTGCCTCAAGCCGACCAATTCCGGTTTGCGTCGCACGATTCGATAATTGTCCAACGCTACGCTTGCAGGATCTCACTCTTGATGACATACAAACATATGTGTGGGACACCCTTGGCGAACACCCACTAACCCAAAGAATGGAAAAAGCCAACCCTGGTATGACGAGCGACCTGGTTCGTCGCGTTACGTCACGAGCTCAAGGGGTCTTCCTATGGATACATATCGTTGTCAAAAATCTTATCAAAGGCCTTCAGAATTACAACACCGTAGACGAGCTCCGGGAGGAGATCGAACTGCTTCCACCGGACCTGGAGAACCTTTACGATCATATGCTAAGCTCCATGAGCCCGACTAGCCGAATACAGGGATCGAAATTTCTTCAGATCGTCCTTCGCAGCTTGGAACTCAGCTCTCGATACCCGCTCACCCTCCTACAGTTATCCTTTGCTGAGACCACTGATTATGAAAGTTGTCTTCACAGTCCAGTGTCACCAATGTCGCCAGAAGAGACAAGTTGGAGATGTGAAGCAACAGAAGGCCGCCTGAGAAGCAGATGCTGCGGGCTAGTTGAAGCCGAGGATTATTCGCTCGGCTCCAACGCCTCCGGCCCTGACGCCGTAGTCGGGTTCCTCCATAGAACCGTGGTGGAATTTCTTCAATCCGATATTGTCTGGCCCAAACTCTTTGGGTTGACATCGAAGACGAATTTCGATGCCGACTTGGCTCTGCTCAGCTCCGCCATCAGCGAGCTGAAAGCGATGCCTATTCCAAACTTTAGACCGCCTACTTCAACAATATCCCCTTCATTGTTCCGAATGGGGAAAATGCTCACATATCATGAGAACCTTGGAGATAAAACACGACAGCTTTACGAAAAGACTTACCTTCCTGAAATGAGGAACACGTTAAGTCATCACTGGCACGATCCTCTGCTGTTCAAGACTCCCATGATGGAAACTCGCTCCATTGAGCAATCTGCATCGAGAGCCCAGAAAGAGATGAGTTTGAGCTTTCATCAGTATTATCTCTTTTGTCTTCAAATGCACTCACCGGAGCCTGGTCTGACTATCATCGTCGCCGAGGCTTTGAAACTCGATGAGGATGCGCGGTTACAGGTAGCGGCTTATCTTCTTATCCACTTTGTAGCAGAAACACAGCTTCAAGTGAGGGTTTCTATGGCGAGAGCCATCCAGCACTTGGAGAATGCTGACAATCGCCCTATTCGAGTCCCCAAAGAACTCCAAAAGTTCTGGCGATATCGTTGGAAAGGCGCTTCTCAGCAAAGCGGGGATGCGTATCACGCCTGGACCTTGTCGGAGTTTACGCTACACCACTGTTTCTCGATCAGCAGCAACACTGAGGATGCGCCGTTTGACTTTTCCAATGCCTCACTGTGCACATCTCTCTTGGAGGTGATCCAAGCTATACTGACAAAAGGTTGGAATGCTGCTTCGACGACAATTTTGGTGTCTTCGACGAATAAGAAGGGCGTTATTCGTAAGATTTCAGCACTCTCAGTCATTTTGATACTGCTGAATAAGATGTGGTCTGTGGCAGTACGATCAGGGGCGTCAGCAATTGGAGATATTGCAATGTTGGCATGCGCTATAGAGAGTTCCCTGCGCGAAAAAGGCGCCAGAGAAATGGATAACGAACAAAGTTATGTCACAAAAGACATCCCAAAGGCACCTTTGCATTCCTACAAAGGGCTAGGTCGTCATCGCCAAACGTCGGGCAAACGCCTCCCGAGTTCGCCTCCAAACGCCATATCTGGATTGTCAAAGGGAAACATATCAGCACATCAATCGCTGAATTCGAGAGAGAAATCCAACGCACCATCAGACACTAATCATGCAATCTCACCATGGTTTCATCACCAGCAACAGGCCAAGAAAATCCTGAGGCAGAAGCAAAAACAAGCCAAAAAGCACAAGGAGCCCCAAGATTCAATACAGCTGACTGAGATACGACAACGGGAATGGCAGTCACAACCCATTTCCAGAAAACTAGAAATTCTAAGCCCAGAACAACTTGAACTTGTTCGTGGGCTAGCGCAACAACAGCAGACAATGAAGGAACAACGGCAGCTCTTCCGGCAGCTTACCGCGTTGCCTTTGGATCGCCAGGAAGAGATCATGAAGTGCGTCGAGATTTTGAAGAAAGGGACGGAATCTACAGCTCAAAAAGGAAGTGGAGATGACGCTTCTGTGTGAGCACTGGAGACAGGAGAACACAGCATCGAAGGTTGACAGTGCAGGATTATTCCAGCAGCCATGCAAGAACTATAAGAATGAGAAGCGGACTGATCAACGGTCTAATGTGGACCTGATTGAAGAGCGCATGGACAATCGCAGGGAGTCGCGCAGGAAGGACGTTATAAGAAAGGACTCATTCACTGTATGTCGTTCCATTCCCGTCATTCCTCGAATTTCTTTTTCTCAAATCTGTGGCCATATTCCATTCACTACTCACACTTGCACGACAGCATATCAAATGCCAAAAAGGCGCCCCCAGGAGAAGTCGACGATTCCATGAATCGCTTAAAAAAGGATCCAAACCGGCGTCTGCGTTTTGTGATACTTGGTGAGCAATTTCACAGCTACACACTAAGACTAGAAAAACAAGCAGAAACCAGATCAAGAAAACTATCAGCGGTGCCCCAGCTTCCCTCACCCCCCACCCCTTCCCGTCTCCACCGCCACAAACTGCCCCCCCTCCACCCCCCTAACCAACACCATCGCCTCACTACTCGACGTATACGTCGTCCCCGGCCCATCCCCCCACCCCCCCTCCCAAAGCTCCCACCCACACCCCTCCCCCACCCCGCGATTCTGCCCCTGCACGTCCCCCACCCCCACCGCAACCGTCGGCCTATACCTTTCCTGCACAAGCACGCCCTCTCTCCCAAAACACCCCGCACACTCCTTCTCATACGCTTCTTTCCGCACAGTCCTTAGATCCGCGACGCGAAAGCCAGAGGAGACACTCATGCTGCAGAAATCGGCTTCGCGGCCTGAGCACGAGACATGTGCGGTTAGGATAGCGGAGGGGAGTTGCGCGATGGTCAGCGCGGTGGAGAACGAGGTAGACAAGCTCCATATATCAGACGCGAAACCGCCGGGGGAGTAGGCTTGGCCGATGTAGGTGGATATATGTACGGCGTGGAGGAAGTGGTAGAGGGTGGGGGAGGTGAGGGTGTGGCCTGAGACCACAGTGGTGGTGGTGGTGGGTGTGGGGATGGTGGTTGGGGTTGGAGATGGAAAGGGAGCGGTGGTGATGCAGAGGTCGTCCGAAGCAGAAGAGGGCCAGTAATAAGCGCTGTACGCCGAAAAGGATATGCGGCAGACAGGTTTGTCGGTTGGGCCGGGCGTGTTGGTTACAGGCGTGCACGGGGGCACCGCGTCCTCGAATCTCTCATCCCGCGTCGAAGTCGCGTTTAACGCTGCGCTCCCTGCGCTCCAAGCCGCGAACAGACTTGCGCACAGCGGACTCAGATCCGGAGCCACCGTGCACGTCGGTCTCGGATTCGCGACGCCAGCCACCCACGTCGGCACCACCGTGCTCAGATCGCTCTGGTACTTTGTCCACTCCGCCGTGCCCGTCGTAGGCCCTGTGATGCAGTTCGTGACGCGGCTTCTTAATCGCGGGATGCCGTCGCATAGCGTCGTTCTGCCGTATTCGGTGGTGCTGCAGTTGAAAGCGCCATTGTAGGTGTAGGTGGATGTGCCTGAGAGGGGGGGCGAGTAGGTTGTTACGATGCGGGTGCTGCTTTTTGCGATTTCGGAGCGCAGGAAGCGCTGGGTGAAGGAGTAGGAGAAGTAGGAAGACCAGCAGGAGAGGGGGGTGGAGGGGAGGGATGGGATGGAGGGGAGGGGAGGGAAGGTGGCGGTTGGGATTGGGGGGTGTGTGGGGTTGGTTGGTTCTTTGGGGTATTAGCGGTTTAGGGGGATGGAGTGGTTATGTAGATACTAACCACAGTTTGTAAATATGCTCGCTAGCGCTGCGAGCAGAAAGGCGGCGGAACGGAAGGAGGGCATGGTTTTGTTGTGGCGCGACGCTTTTCTGACGCTCATAGTCGTTTGGTTTATAGTCGCTTGGTCTTATTTGTAGGTTTTCTTGGGATGTAAGGCGAGTCTTGTTTGAACTGGTCTTGATTGATCCCACATGCCATGCTACTACCCCGCACAAGCAAGTCATTGCCATATTGCTCATCGCACAATTTCGATGTTCGGCGTAAGACTAATCTGGCTAAAAGTCGACCAAGAACAGCATACGAGAGAAGCATGCAACAGTTGATTGCGAAAGGCTTAGCTAACTCGGGGCCTCTAGTCTCGTGGGCTAAGAGAAAATGTTGCAATTTATGTAGTGGTGCTAGTGCAATTCCCATCCAAGACTTATATACAGACGCTTATTTCTTGTGCACGTGTTTCATCTTGCCCTAGACTGGATAGGGAAATAAGCAAGCAAATTGTCTCGTCTACATCTATCTTGCTTTTTCTAGTCTGACCACGACGTCTAATCTTGCTCGACTTTACGATGCTATTGACTATCAGTGCGGTATATAGCCCTGCCAGTTATTAGAGCATCGCACACGAGTCACGACTTTCGCTACATCCTGCTCAAGCTTGCGCTAGGTGGATTTGCTGGAGCAACATGTGGTTGGTGCTGCATCGTCCACTTGCCCCGCCTCAGGGTCGTCCCGGTCCGTGAAAGGTGCCCGCCAACGGTCTCAGCCCTGCACCACTGTCAATTGATGGTCTGGTCGACTGGTTCGCTATCAGAACCATTTCATGTGGCTGGCTGGTGAGTTTGGAAGTGCTGAATGGGATTCCTCAATCCTGCCATTACCCGTTGGGAAGCTTGTCAGGCGGATATGTGCGGATGCGCTAGGGACGAAAAAGGAAACGCTGCCGCTTTGAGGCGTGCTAGTGCATACGTCCCCAACGTCACTCCCTTCAGTGTCACTTTAAGAGGAATAAATCTCGCACGTTTCGTTTACAGAGTCGTCGCGGTCTGAGTCGGGGTAGTGATTGAGTGCATAAGCAGCTAGAATGTCTAACATGGACCGGAAAGCTGGGAGCCTCACCACCACACGAGCAATCACGAAGTGCCCTGCTGCTAAAGACGTTTCGATGCAATACATATGCGAATAAAAGAGAGTTTTAATTTTCGCTAAGGTGGTATCGATTCGAACTGAGGCATCGGTCCGGCGCTAGCGAACCTGGAGCGCTGCGTATTCGTCACTGTCCCGACTCGCTCTCCCAAGGCATGCGTCTACAGACCGACCATGCGCAATATACTAGCAATACCTAACCCTTCAGACGAAAGAGAACACCAAGACATCGTCGGTCAGACCCACCAAACCAGCAGCTAATTCCGCTAAGTCCAATCCCCCAGTCTCGCAGTGAAAGTCGCGTCAACTCCGCTTACTTAATCCCCACTTTCACCACCCACCTTCACCCACGCCCCGCCTTGCACCATATAAATTCAGAAAACCTGCAATATCTTAACTAATAACCACAGCAACCACTCCCCCCCACTCCCATCCACTAACCCTCTTCAAGCTCCCCGACCAAACCAACTACCCGCGTCGGTAACGCGCTGCGAATCCACCCTGCCGAATGTTTTCAACCACAACACACACACACTCCAGAGTCCCAAACGGGAAAGGCGGCTTGCATGACGCATGATTGGTTGGTGGAACGGGAGTTGATCGTGATAACTAGCGGGCGGGGCTAGCGCCCCCGTGGGCTTGGCCTCCCACGGGAGCTCGCCTGGCTGTGGGAGGCCCCCCAGTCAGGCGAGGGGGCAACTCACTTTCATGGCATGCGTAGAGGGGGAATCCGGAGGAGCTGATTGCGCCGGGCGTGGTTGGAGCCCGGCGCCTCTGGATGTGTGTACCAATTTTTTTTTTAGGTTTTACCTTTTTTTTTTTAAAAGGTAAAGTAGCTGCATAGGGTAGAAGCTAACATATATCTAAGTCTATATACCCTTTTCCTAGAGTCCACATGCCCGTATAACATCGCTTTTCAAGAGGAAGTCGTGCGTAGTCACAAAAACCACACTAGGAAATTCATTTACTATCATTACATCATATAATATCCTTTTCCCAGTACCCACCCCCCAAAAACATTACTTTTCCTAATGCCCCCC
>ML996226.1:0-16344 GCA_010093805.1 Polyplosphaeria fusca
AACAATTGTCTGCTCTTCGGTAGAGGTAAGCTTCTGGCAGTAAGGTTGTATACTGGCTCGAGAGCCTCGTCCGTTGTATCTGTACTGGAGGGTCTGGGGAGGGACATTAAACGCGGCGGCAGCGCGTCGCACGCTTGAAAATTGATGTTGCTTAATAGCCTTAATAGCAAGCTCTATTCTACCCTCTTGATGAGTAAGAGACTGTTGAGTTGGTTGAGACATTACGTGTTTAGATAAATTGGTGTTCGTCTTGGCAAAACTGACCCGCTCGGTGGTTTGACCCGCTCGGTGGTGGAGTACGTTAGTACTTTTAATAAATCAGCAGAACTGTATGATCATGGTAGTTATAGCAGTATTGGATTGATCCACCAAAAGAAACCCAAGCGTCCAGACTTGGATGTTCGAAGTCTTGCTTGAAATCTGGTTGATTGAGAATTATGACGACTTGTGTTAGATCGAAATGCAGGCATAACACACACATAGCACGAAGCATGCTGATCAGTCTAAACCCACATTTATGATAATGCTGCTCTAATGATGATTCTATTGCGAAATCATGAATGCTCGAAACATAGAATTATAGCGAAAGCAACTTGGAGACAGTTACATGTACCAACACGAAATCCTCGACACGTATGGCCAGAAGAATGCTCACGACACTCCGGTATGACAAAGCACCGTCGTACCTTGTTTACGCGGTACGTAAGAAATACTAATCAGTGCCCTCGTATGATCTGCAGTAGAGTAAATAAACTACAGCCGCATCATCATAATGCAGAATCTGTACAAGGCATAGTGATTGCTGACTCAAAGAAAGCCGACTGTCCCGACTGCAGATGAGAAAGCTGACAAAAGGGAGAAAGATAGTCATATGAGAAAGTTGACTTCAAAGAATTAATGATCTGGACAAAGTATCACAGCGGGGAGAAAAAGCCACGATCCGACCACGAAGAGCATGCGAGTGTAGCATATGCGGAGCAAAAACAGCCCCTTTGAAACATACCAACATCCAACGATATGCATTTCTTGTAGTGGCCAACAAATCCTCCTTCATTACTAGCGCCAAGAAAACAGAGAGTGTATAACATGCATCGCATTCAGAGGTAAAGCTCGTGTCATTATCATCATACGCTTCTATCCGAAATGCACCTCATTGCACAAAGGCATATGCCACAACGCCATATAAACCCACAAGGTATCTGAACAAAAACCCCTCAAACCCTAACGTTAATGTTATGATATACTTCAAGCCACCGTCTGCACAACCTTGAATCCCTCAGAGACCAGCTTCTGAATCTCCTCGTCCTTGTGCTGCAGTAAGCCCAGCGTGTACGCCACATCGTTCCACTGCCTCTCGCTCTCTGCCCTCGGAAGCCTGGCAGCGAGCTTGGAAGCGAGTTGGCGGGCGTGTTTGTCCTGGAAAAGTTAGCAAGACAGCTCAAATTGATGGACATGAGCAAAGAGAGACGTACCTTTTCGATGAATCCTGATAAGAACTTTACTATGCGCTTGAAGGCCTCCTCGTCGAGTCCCGTATCCGCACTGAGCACGCTGAACATGTCAACGAACTGGTTGTACACCGCGTTGTCCTTGGTAGCAAGCTCAGTGAAGAACATGCGTGCCATATCCGCAATCTTCCTGTCGCTCGCCTCAAGGCATTTGGCCATTTCACCCAGCTGACCCTTGACCTTGACTTGTCCAGCTAGGATGAGGAAGGTAAGAGTCATAAGACAAGTTCGCTTAACGCTAGTGTCGCCATCATTAAGGCGACGGTAGAGGAAGTCTGTGTTTTCATCAATGAGATGATTAAAGCAGACAGCCATGTCTCCGAGAGCGATGACAAGGTTGCTGCGGACGACGGGGTCCTTGCTGCGCTCGAGGATGGTGAGTAGCAGACCAAGGTTGCCCTCACAGTACTCTGAGCTGACACACATCAACTTCGCGAGGCAGAGCGCTGCCTGAGCTTGGAGTGTCGGGTGATTATAGGACGTGTTGTTCGCGCAAATATCCGACACGAGAGGACCGAAGTTCGAGAGGAGAGACTGAGGGCCATAGAGTAGTTCTCGCTCGCGAATGAGAGCAATAGCCTCCGTGAAATCGTCTTCCGTAGTGCCAGCCATCAAGTCTAATTCATCGGCCTCTTCAGGAGCGGGTGTCTTCTCTTTAGGTGCCGACTTCTTCCTCCCCTTCTTCACGGGTGATGCGCTTTCGGAAGGTGCGACTGACTCGCGTGGAGCTGTCTTCTTGTCCTTTTCGGCTTTTCGTCGCTTGAATTCCAGCTCGCAGAGCTCGAGATGAACAATCTGTTTGATTGCAACATGTCCGACGATGAAGAGCAGCTGTGAGAGGGCCACAGCAGGGTTTTGCTTCTTCGTAGGGACTTGGGTCGCGTCAGCCTGCTCTTCTTCCACAAGTGAAGCTAACTGACTATGCTCCTCTGCTGCTGAGTGGCTTGACGCCGGTCGAGCATTCTGTTGGGCAAAAACAAGCTTCGTTTTGCGACGCAGTATCTCGGAGCAAAGGACGTCGGGGTGCTTCGAAAGGACGTATATAGCACTTATGGCCTGCTCGACGACACCAAACCACTCCTTGCTGTCTGACTCAATGTCTGTGATTGCTGCTAGCTTGACGAGCACAGCATGGTCGTTTGGTAGCTTGACTACTGGCGTGGTTGACGTTCCCATCTTTCCTGGAGGTGGGCTGATGCGGCGAAGAGCAATACAGGTATATCGAGCCAAAGCCAGGTCTCGTCGGCCCAACTCTCCGAGCCCGATCTTCAAGCATGTTTCCATTTCTTTGACGATAATGTTCGGGTCGGCGAGCGCTAGCATTCCCAAGACAATGATGCATCCTCGTCGCTGAGTCTTCGACGTCGGTTTTGCTGGATTTCGGTACCCGTAGATTTGCCAAAGCTTTTGAATAACAAGATCATTAACCAGGCCTTGCTTCATCATGGTACTGAGGAGCTGTTCGAGAGAGGTGAGCTCTGCAGGAGTTGTTCCGTACGTCAGAGTAACCATGGCGTACGCAATGCTGTTCGCAGCATCGTTCGCAGTGAGATCCGTTCGCGGTGAGAAGAACAAGTCTTTGTAGCACTCAATGAGATGTGTTTGCACGCCTTTGCCCTCGTCGCTGTTGCCTTTCGTCCAGATCAACCGCAACATTCGGCGGATGCCAGCTGTCGCATTCGAGATCTCGTAGGATTTGATGACTCTGAAGAAATCCATGGCTTCGATGATTTCGCTCTTGTTCTTGGAAGCCAAAAGTGGCATGACGTGCTCGGCAGAAGTTTCGATTCGGTCGATGAACCTCAGGGCATCTTCGCACACCTTCTTGTAACAGCCAAGTTTCTCAAGCGCTGCAGCGTTAGCAGCCTCTTGTTCCTTTTTCTTGATGATGGCTGCTCGTTCTTCCTCGCTCATCTCTTGAGGATGTGCTGGCTCTGGCGCAGGTGCAGCCTCTACTTGAGTGGCGTCTTGAAGGAGTGTCTCATCGACAGTGGGGCCTTCCGCTCCTGGGACTCCGCGTAGCTCTTCAGGAGGCTGAAGGGCATCAATCTGGGCTTGGAGGCGTTCTAAAGATGTCGCCCACTCCTGACCGGAGAGCTTTCCGTTGTTCACGGCAGAGAAAGGATGTGTTACCACGAGCTTTCCAAGGAGCTTGATGGCATTCCGCCGAACGTTGCTGCTCTTGTCCTGAAGGCAGCAGGACGCTAATCGAGCTACGAGTTGCCGTCTGGTCGTATATTTGTTCTCCAAATCGCGAAATTGGTCCAGATCGCATAACCTCGTGTACATTTGAATAGCGCGACACCGGCAGTAGGGATTCATATCTTTGAATCGCTCCTCGACGGTCTCTAGGAACGGCACGATTTGGTCGCTATTGTCGTCATACACCACTTGCTCTTCAGCAGCCTTCTTGATCAAAGCGACGGCTATGTTGGCGCACATCTCTATTAGTGCACAGCGCACAGTATACGACTACAGGCTTGTCAGACAGCGTTCAAAGAGCACAACGGTTGGCCTTACTTCGCTATCGAACAAGTTGGCAAGAGAAGCCGCCTGATTCTTGACCAGGTGAGGGCAAAACTCCGAGATTTTGACCAGGAAAGTCGAGAATGACTTTGGGCCTTTCAGGTCGTTGCTATTGAACTCCTTGGTACTGAGGTCTCGTAGCACCTCTTCGGCCAGTTGGGGGTGGTCATATTCCTGTGCAAGAATCCGCAAAAACTCTGCCATAGGCTCTGCTAGATGTTCGAAGTACGATATGTTCTGGTTTATCGCGGTTTGCGCTCCTGCACCCTGGGTCAGTTTGTTCATTTCTTGTCTCCCTCGTAAACCTACCGAAACCGTGTCCATGATGCTTGATTGCGATGCACAGCACCCTGAAGCAGTGCATTCGAATCGCTGTGACTTTGACGCGCGCTTCATTCTCTAGAATATGGTATACTGGCCGCGCAAAGAGGTCGATGAATGTGTCTCGCTCCGAGGTTGTCACGAATATCCGTACCAGCTTCAGCTTGAGCACTTTGCTCATAGTCTGAAGCGCACTCTGCAATTGAGATGATGGGTCCCAGTTTGAGTCGCCCACACCGCCTGTTTTCGCCTTTGCACCCTTGCCCCTCCCCCGAGCTGGCGCGGCCGCCGGTTTCTCAAGGGCTCGCGTCTCGACGGCGAGTATGGTCCAGCGCAGTAGGAAAGCATACATTTCCAAGAGCTGCTTGTAATGCTGTATCGTCTCTTGCTCATACTGATCGTCTGATTCGAGGTCTGAGTGGACGACGTCGGCTTGCGCGGATAGGGCGGAAACAATGAGGTCGAGGATTTTTGAGAGCGTGGCTGCAGGTATCTGCGAAGAGGCCCTAGAAATTCAAAAAAGAACACAGTCAGGCACCGTTCTAAACACCCCTTTGTCTCGATTGGGCACACACTTGAGTAGGAACTGTAGAGTATCAAAGTACGAGCTGCGAGTGATGGCCTCTGAACTCTCCGCGACAGCATCGACCACAGGGTTCAGCACACTGTTGATCAATGCAGGCGTCAGCGATTCCGGGTCATTCTCACAGTCGATGAGCTCTGCGGGAGCCTCTGGTGTCGCAATCGACGCGGGGTCGATGCTATAGTTTTTTAACCACTCGTTGATATCAAACTCAACGCGCGCGTCATCCATGATTGAGAAATGGTGGGGAGAAGAGAAATGAAAGCAAGGAGGCCGTGCAATGAAGGAAGGTGTGTGGTGCGCTGATGAGCTGTATGCGAGCCGCCGTGGGCAACGCGACTTGGCCGTGTTGTTTGTTGTTTTGGTTTAGCCGGTCTGGGACTAGCGGCCAGTCAAGGTCCATGTCCCGCAAAACGCGCTCGCACACGACACTTCGCGCTGCATCCACCTCAGCAACTTCGACCCCGACACCTGGGCAGACATGAAAAAAGCACGCACAGCACTCCAGAGGACAGCAGAGCCGCTGTCATATCATACCACCATGGTAAAGGAGGAACAAGCCGAAGTGCTATCAGACGAGAGTGGGGGTCCGCTGGAGGAGAGCGGCCACACCGTCGACTCCAGCGATGAGGAGGTCGAGGACTCTGTCGCAGATGACATGGCGCGCTTCGAAGACAGCTTTGTGGGCATCAACAAGCGGTATCGCCTGATCAACCGCATCGGAGAAGGTGAGTCGCGACAATTGGCTCGGCTTATGCAGGGAACTCAGCACATCTGCAGGCACGTTCTCCACCGTGTACAAGGCCGAAGATCTGGAGTACAACGACTATCAGAACCGATGGGACATCGACGAGCGAGACGAAAGCAAATGGGCCTCGCCCAAAACCCTGCGAAAGCAATCAAGACGCGCGCACTACGTCGCAATCAAGAAAATCTACGTCACAAGCAGCCCTATCCGCATCTTCAACGAGCTCGAGCTTCTCCACGACTTGAGGGATTCTCCTTTTGTATGCCCATTGATTACGGCCTTCCGACACATGGACCAGGTGGTCGCTGTCCTACCGTATTTCCAGCACCGCGATTTCCGCGAATATTACCGCGACATGAGGATTCCTGAGATGCGTCTCTATTTCCATAGCTTGTTCACGGCATTACGCGCTGTCCACCAGGAGAGGATCCTTCACCGCGACATTAAACCCACCAACTTTCTTTATAACCCAGAGCAAGCGCGTGGAGTTCTTGTCGATTTTGGTCTCGCTGAGCGGGAAGGCACGGATTGGCATCAATGCGCCTGCACGCTTGCGACAGAAGAGCGCCGCTACCGCATCGCTCACAGTGTCTACGCGCAGACTCAGCAGTCTGGCCACCAACCATCCGCATACCCCAAGAATGATACGCGATCCAGCCGTCGAGCCAATCGCGCGGGTACTCGCGGCTTCCGCGCCCCAGAGGTGCTACTAAAGTGCACCCAACAGAACACGTCAATTGACATGTGGAGCGCTGGGGTCATCCTTTTGACGCTCCTGACTCGGCGTTTTCCATTCTTCCACAGCGCAGACGATATTGACGCTCTGCTCGAGATTACTACTATCTTTGGTCGCAAGAAGATGAAAGATACGGCTATCTTGCACGGTCAAGTGTTCGAGACCAATATCCCAAGCTACAGCGAAGGGGGTCACAGCTTGGAGAAAATCATCTTGTGGTGCACTGGTCGCACCAAGGATGACAAGGGCAACAAGCCAGAGCTCCAAGACGACGAGAAGCAGGCCGTCCAGTTCCTGTATGGATTATTGGAGGTCGACCCAGTCAAGCGCATGACGGCCGACGAAGCTATCAACCACCCATTTCTCGCCAAGGTCTATGAGGACAACGATGAATACGACGACATGGTCGATTTGGTCGACGGCTGAACCTGGTCTATCATGATTTATGTGACACGATATCAGCATGTGGAACAGCATATGACGGCGTATTGCGCAATTTTCACACATATTAGCAGGGCATTTGGCGTTTGGGCACGTTCGTATCTCTATGTATTCATAGATGGTGGCGGCTCTTCTGTTATAGCACGATACCCTTCGACATTGTATGATCAGACATGGACGCGTCTAGTCTTATTATTTTTTACATGGTATATGTACACTAGTCAATGCAATGCTAGAACGTATCATACAAAGGCACTTCCCCCAACCCTTTCCTATGCATAAAGGCTTCTGTAAACCATGCTGAAGATGTCCAGTCGTATAGGCGCTGTCGAATCTGGCTCAACCGCCTGCTTTATGTCCGCTTCAATAGTTTTACAAGTTTTTCCAAATTCTCGTTGTCAGAAACACCAACGAGGACTGATGTTGTGAGGGTGTGCCCCTTTTCGTGATCTCCTTGACAACCAACTTGCTCGCCTCCGCATGTTACTCCTTCACCTCCTTTTCCTCTGCTGTTTCGGTCCCTTTTTCTCTTCTCCTCTCCTTCGCCGTCTCCACCTGCCCGGCCTGTTCCTCATGGACCTCCGCTCCTATAGAGTCATTTTCTGAAGCCTTCTCCTCTGTCTCTACCAACGTCACGTTCCGAAACGCTTCCTCCAGACTCGGTATCTTGTAGCCCCGCTTCTTCGCCATGTCCAGCCGTACTTTACTTACTTGTCTCCCACGCGTCGCAGACCGCACATCCTTGAGTAACTTCTCTTTTATGCGTAGATCGAGACGTTCCTTTTGGCTGAGCACCGGGGGACGGTCAGTGGCGGGGGAGCCAAAGGGCGCGACGATGGAGTGCACGACATGGCGGATGGTCTTGGAGCAGCGGTTGCCGGATTCAATGCGGACTACGTCGCCTTCAACGAGTGAGTTGTTGGGGTCGGCGACTACGTGAGTGTTGGGGGAGGCGTAGGACTAGATAGGACCATCAGCATAAATTCTTACAGTCTAATTGAGCAGTTGGATTGCGAATGGGGGCATAGGCGCACTTTTCTGAACTTTTTGTGCCATTGCTGTCCGGCTACTCGCACCTTCACGGCTCGATCCATCTTTCCGGCGGAGACGACTACGCCTATGCTAATGCTCGATATATGTTCTCGGACTATGGGTCGTGTGCTCGTCTGGATCGCCTTTAACACCATCTTGAACGCGCGCGGGTGGACAGCGCGGCGTGCGCAGGGTAGAGGAGGAGGTGTGGATGGCGCAGATGCACTGTACGGGGGATTGCAATGCTCCTGCGATAGACGAATCCAACGCAATTGAAGCTGCGAGTGAGGAAATATATAGATAGAGCCTGTCGAAGTTGTGTACCTCGATGTTCATATTTCTCTTCCGCGAAAAGCTCCCTGTCCGCTCAGCCGAGCTTTCGCCGATTGGCCAGCGGAAGCTACGTTGCCAGATATCCAAGTACGGTTCTCGAGCAACAATTACACGTAAATGCTCCGCTCCCGCCGCACACACACACACCCTTCTAATTCCTTTGGCCTGGGCTTCCACTTCCGTACCTTCATGTAGTATCAGTTTCACCGGACTGTTTTGGGATCAATCCGTCCACTCTCTTCTAGTCGCGAGAGGCGCAATGGGGATTATGCTGCTGAGGCTGCTGGCGCTGCTAGGGTGCTTGGTGGTGCTGGGATTAGCTGCGGAGGACTTTTACAAGGTGCGTGGAGCTTCTCATATTTTCAGCATGCCCGTTCAATAGTCGGGAGGTTGTGGTTGCAAATGAGGATCACAGACTGACTTGTGCCACCTAGCTTCTGGGAATCCAAAAAGATGCCTCTGAACGCGAAATCAAGAAAGCATACCGCACACTCAGCAAGAAATACCATCCAGACAAAAACCCGTGCGTCAACTGTAAAGTGGACTTATTGCGCCATGCTCAAGTCCACTGTCTCGTTATTGGGGTTGGCAATTGACATTTCACAGTGGAGACGAAACCGCCCACGACAAGTTCGTGGCGATAGCTGACGCCTACGACGTCCTCATTGACGAAGAAACACGTCGTATATACGACCAATACGGGCACGATGGCATCGAACAGCACAGGAAAGGCGGAGGCCGCCCAGCCCAACATCACGATCCATTCGACCTATTCTCACGCTTCTTCGGTGGCTCAGGGCACTTTGGACACGGTGGTGGCGAGCGCAGGGGACCGAACATGGAGGTCCGCGTCGCAGTCCCACTACGAGATTTCTACAACGGGCGCCTAACGGAATTCACGGTCGAGAAGCAGGCCGTCTGTTCGGCTTGCGAAGGCAGCGGGAGCGAGGACGGTGTAGTAGAGACCTGCGACCAGTGTGGCGGTCGCGGCGTGCGGGTGATGCGCCAACAGATCGCCCCGGGTCTCGTCCAACAAGTCCAACAGATGTGCGACAAGTGCAGTGGAAAAGGAAAGATGGTTAAGCATCCCTGCCCCGTCTGCGGCGGCAGCCGCGTCGTTCGCGAGCCCGAGACACACGAGCTACACGTCGAGAAAGGCATGCCCAGGAACGTACGCATCAACTACGAGAATGAGGCCGATGAAAGTCCAGACTGGGTTGCCGGAGACCTAGTCGTCCATCTGGTGGAAACGGACCCCCAGTTCGGTACGGCAGACCACGAGCGCACAGATGGAACCTTCTTCCGACGACGCGGGCAACACTTGTTCTGGCGCGAGGTGCTTTCGTTGCGGGAAGCGTGGATGGGCGACTGGACGCGCAACATCACGCATCTGGACGGACACATTGTACAACTCTCGCGCAAGCGCGGAGAGGTCATCCAACCGAACGCGGTGGAAGTCATTGAGAACGAAGGCATGCCGATATGGCACCAGCACCTGCCTGAAGGCGTCGAGGAGGCGTTTGGCAACTTGCACGTCGAGTATGTCGTCGTGCTGCCCGACCAGATGGACAAGAGCATGGAGAAGGACTTCCATGGCGTGTGGGAGAAGTGGAGGAAGAAGAAGGGGGTGTCACTGGACCAGGAATGGGGAAGACCCGAGGGGCCGGTGAAGATGCCTGGCCACGATGAGTTATAGACACGGCTAACCTGGCTTTCGCTGGGTGGCACTAGACGTTTATGATTACGGAGTTCTGAACCGATGTATCATATTGGCCTGGAGTCTGGGGCGTATACCATAGAATGATGCGTGGGCGGGTGAAGTGGCTTCAGGGTTTGTGTGTAGTGTTGAATACGTGATGTTGCGCGTGGCTTTGGCTTCAGTATGTAACGAATGCCATGCCTTGCTCTTGGTATTTACTACACGTTTGCACTGATTTTAGCTCTGTCCCGGTGATTTACTTTCCCGAGTCAATGCGATATCTTACTTTGGTCACCTTTTCTTATTGTTGACTGCTTAGCACTCATAGCACGGTTGTGTGCAACTACGATTTTAGTGAATCTCGAAGAAGCCTCACTACTCTTGTGCTTCAAGCAAACAAGTTTCGATGCATGCTACACCAAGTCGACGCAGGTTCTCTTTCATAGACTGAACGTGGTGGCACTTGAAGCATCGACTTTCTCGCGTGATTTTCGAAAGGCACTTGCATGATTGAATGATCAAGACTGGGAAATATATCGCTGCCCCCGTCCTTCACAAGTAGATGATCGATTGAACAAAAGTGGTAAGGGTTTCGAGGTCGGAGAAGGCGGGCTTTAAGGTGGCACGGGCCACAACGCATCCGATGCGGTTGGGACTCTTATTCTCACGGTTCGATATCAGCCCATTCACCCAAGCCTCCTATATTCTATCTGACATTTGTGGACCTAGTTGCTCATGGGTATGAGGCACCTCGTGATGCATTCGATAAGGCTGGCATAGGCAAGGCTGCGACTCTGCCTGATCGACACGATGTGGCGGAGGCTGTGCCCTCCGTCCCGTAGGTACATATCATGGAGGCTGGGCCCACACCATGCAACGATCTTTTGAGAATCAACGTACTTTCCAATCTCAACTGAATGATGCTGAAGCGTACATGAGACTAAAAAAACGGTCACCTGCCGACGCCCCCCTCAGGACTTCCCCAACACTTCGAAATTGGATCGAGGAATGAAATGGCAGATTTCTTCGAGGCCGTCAAGCTGAGAAAGCGAACTTATCAAAAGTTCCTCGAAGATGCCCTACCACCTCTGGATGATGACCCGACCATACCATTCGTTCCGCTCGTTGAGCTGTGCTCGAGATGCCAGAAGATAGATTTCAGCGCCATCAATGTACCACAACGAGCTTTGGACACTTGGGATTTGAGAAGACTTCAAGGCGTATTTGTCATGAACCTTGAGGCCTCGTTCGAGCAGCTTGCGTCCTCTGACTGCGCTTTGTGTCGCTTATTCGGCTCGATGAAACCATTGGACCCGTTCATTTCAAAGAAACCGGGGCCGTGTCACTTGCGAAGTTTTTCGGCAAAAGGTCAATATTTTCCCGACCGCGATAGGAATGAGATGCGTGGACTTCAGGACAGTTTACTGCTTGGTGTAGTGGACTTTGCTGAGGACGACCTTTGGCGCACACCGATGTCCTTGGATACCATTGGCTTTCTGTGCCCTATCAATCTAGCACAACCCAAGCCATCCTTGAGTGCGCGCCGACTCCACATGAATACTATCGACTTCGAGTTCATTAAAGAATGCATGTTCAACTGCTCAAAATTTCATCGCGCAACATGCGAGGCGTCATCTCATACTTCAGTCAACCTTCGAGTGCTTAATTGCTTGTCCAGGCAGGTTGTCAAAGCTCCCTCGAATTGCCGTTATATTGCGCTCTCGTACGTCTGGAGTCAGAGTCCTCCAGGCCAATCAGAAGCCGACAACTCCGTTGATACAGCGGCGTTGCAGAATGTCCCCAAGGTCATCGAGGATAGCATTGAGCTTGCTCTAAGGCTAGGTTACCTTTATCTATGGGTCGACCGCTACTGTATCGATCAAACAAATGCAGAGGCGAAACACGATCAGATCCGGCAGATGGATCTCGTATACGCAGAGGCTCGTTTGACCATCATTGCTGCAGCTGATGGAGACGGTACGGATATAGGATCCACATTTCTTGTGCAGAGCACTAATGATACGGTCTCATCAAGGGCTCCCAGGTCTACGAAACTCTTTTCGGGAAGCCCAGCCGGCTCTACGAGTCGGTGATTGGACTCTCCTTTCGACGATGGCACACCCCCGGGACGCCGTGGAAAAGTCAAAGTGGATCACTCGCGGTTGGACCTATCAGGAAGGTCTGCTCTCTAGACGTCGGCTTTTATACACAAACGACCAGGTTACCTACGAATGTAACGCAGATAGCTGCTCCGAGAGCGTCGTCATACCTCGTAACAACAAGTCCTCGAGCCCATGGCACTTCGGAGAGAAGCTACCCCGCAGTGCCTTCGAGTACAAGCACCCTGGAGAGGATCCAAGCGATTTTATGAAGTATGTTTCAGAGTTTTACGAACGAAAGCTCAGTTATGCAGCTGATACGCTTAATGCAATGGAAGGGATATTTCGCCTGTATAGTAAGAGCGAGGAAGCAACGCACGTCTACCTCGGCATTCCCATCGCTCCCCCTGATGTCACGGAGAACAATAGATTGGGACACACAAGCGATACAGCAAAGAATTCGTTCCTGAAAGGTCTCTCTTGGGCCCATTCCAAGACGGGCAAGAGGCAGCCACAATTCCCGAGCTGGACCTGGGCCGGATGGACTGGTGGATCGCTGGAGTCTAATCTGCTTTTCTCGCATCGCCGCGTTTCGTGGGAAGTGAACAACGTCTGGAACGCTCTCATGAACGTCTGGATCGAGGACGAAGATGGAAAACGCCGAGGCTTCCCAGGCCGCAAACTCAATAAATTCCTATCTCAGCACAAGGACTCTTACCAATACATCCACATCGAATCGCCAGTTGCCCAATGTGATATTGTTCAACTCACCAATGCGTTCATAGTCAGTGGAAGGACAGCAACCTGGCCTGAGGCCGAGGAAGATCGCGTCAACTACTATGGTCACGCGTCCTTTTACGCAAGATTTCCCGATCAGAATGACCGGCAGATCATATGGGAGATGCATCCAGACGCACCAATCACAGAAGACTCAATAGATAAAACTCTTGCTCTCATGATCGGTGGCGTAGACTGGAACGACAATTTCGACGCCTTCGTAATCCTGCTCGAAGACAAAGGAGACCATTACGAACGCATAGGGATACTTTCCACGCCCATTGTCAGCTGGATCGAAAAGGACAGGATCGGCATGGACGACGATGTCATCAAGGAGTGGTGGAAGAGGACACAGACAAATACACCGAAAAAGAGGTTGCGCATTGGATAGTTGCGAGGCTAGAACATGACTCCCCGGAGCATAAGACATGGCAACGACTGGAAATCGTTTTTAAGCCCCGAAGCCAGCCTGCATCCGTAACACAAATCGCGATAGAAGCCGCAGTGGAACAGAAGAAACATCAACATGAAGCCCCCGTCCTCTGTGCCGCGTCCATTCTATCTAAACTCGATGTGCAGCCTTCCGCGAGCGGTCTCGCACCACGACCGTCTTTATGTGCACCTTTGACATTTCATCACCACCACGCCCCTTCAAGGTCTCATGCCCAGCATCGCGTGCATGGGCTATTTGCGGCGGCGCTGAAGTCACAGCGGGCGCTGGACCGGCGTTTGGAGCTCCGTATGCGGTCACAGTCACCGTTACGTGTACTGTGACTGTACTCCCAGCCATGGGCAGCGGAGCACTGGGAACGGGTGCTGATGCGTTTGCGTTGCTGCGGGTCCCATTGTTTCGATCCTCGGGATGGATTTTGAGCCAGTTCTCGCGCTGCTTGAACGCGAGGTCGAATCTTGTTTTGTTATTGCGCAGGCACAGGTCGAACGTCATGTTGCCCTTGTATTCGCTGGCGCAGCCCAAGGACGCCTCGTATGCGCCGGGATGCGTCCGGTCCCACATGTAGAGTTGGTTGAAATAGTTGCGAAACGTGCCGTCGTCAAAGAGTGGTTGACAGCCCTTTTGATCATTATCCCAGGTCAAGCCGACTCCGCCTTGATAGCCTGGGCAAGTGTCGACTTTGAGCTGGTGCTCGTCCTGTGAGGCATTGTCGTCCGTGAAAGCGGTATCCTGGCTCGGGGGGCTTGCGCAGTCCAGCATCGAGATGTCGAACCAGAGTCTGTAGAACGCAGTTGGATCGCTCTGGTTCAACTCATTACTTTTCTTCAACGCATACTCGAGTTGGGTGGGGTTCTTTTGGTCGACGGTCCTGGATATCTTGACACTGATCCCTTGGCCGGCTAGCTTGTCTTCGTCGGCACAGTATGTTATGTTACCTGTCTTGACACACGTTGTTCGGTACGGCTCGATATAGGTTTCACCAGCCTGTATCGCTTTCATGACTTGGTCTTCGGGTGTGGAGGTGATGTTATTGTTATTAAGTGGATCACCCCCCAGATACCAGGACCCCACGGACCAGACATAGAATGGTTCATCGCAGTTGTTGTTGATGATGACATTGCCGTAGTCTGGGCCAACTTCGAGTTTCTTGATACCTGCTATCTTTGGCTGCTTGTTCCAGTTTGTGGCCATCGGACCAGTGGATTGCGCCCCATCACGTGGTGTCAGGTTTTGAGGTACTGTCGTGGATACGGTCGAAGGAGCAGCCGGCGCCCCAGTATTTGGCAACAAACTCTGCGCTCGTACGCCTGCAGAGGCTCCGAGAAAGGCAAGTAGCTGGAATGTTCTCTTCATCTGTACTCTCTGTCGTTGTTGGAAAAGCGTTGGTATCAAAATATGAGAATCTTAGAGCTGGGAGAAGGTATGTATGAAGAAGGAAGAAAATATACGGAGATAGATTCTTAAGAAGGCGGTCTGAGTCGCGTATGAGTTAATGGATGAGTCGTTGATGATTCGTTCGGGACAGTCGGGCGTGGAGGGCTTCGAACTTCGAAGTAGAGGTGTGGCGGGATAGCTAGCTTAATTGTGTATGACCAAAGTGCTCTGAGTAGTGGAAACTTAGAATGCTTGTGAGTGCTCTAGACTTGATACATAGTGACATGGCTGTTTTGGCAATGGAATCTAAGTCAATCCCGGGAATAGAGTGAATTGATTGCGCAAATTCACGGTTGAGACAAGTATGACCAGGTATGGTCATGGATGGATTTTTACATGGATTTCCACAATCCAAAATCCACAAACTCCATGGATTTGCTTCCAGTGGATTTTGGATAGTTGATTAGGCCTAATTGAGTTAGTTTGTGTTTTTTTGGTGAGCTTGACATCGGTTCCATAGAGATTGACTGGTACTACCACTCAACAGTAAAATGCCAAGTATCACGATTTTGACGTCCCGCACTGCGCGCAGCGTCCTCAGCGTCCATCCCATGTATCCCTCTATCATGCCTCCAAATCGACCCCAGCGCATGGGGCCGTCTTTAAGGCAATCTCAGAGAAATACGCCGTCGATTTATAGTACTCCAAAGGCTGCTAGGCTAAGGCTCCAGCCTCTGTCGCCGAGGGACGTGGACATGGCCACCGACGCGGCCAGCGACTCGGACAGCGATTTTTCTCCACTCCCCAGCGACGTCGATAGTGTAAACAGCTCCTAAAGTTGGGTAGGATTCTGTTCAAGGCGCGTCGTGGAGGTTGGTAGTGTAGAACTTTTGAAATGCGTTGATATTTTGGAGGCAATTTGTTGTTAAAATGCGTATGCGCGTGTCGTCCTGAGTGTGTATTTGTATAGTAAATAAACGTCAAAAACGCCCTAGAGCTACACGACGTACTCGAACGCGCGACGTCAAATCGTCAATTTCTAACTACCTAACTAGGCCGATCCAGTGACGATGTGATATTGCGATGAGAATAAGCTTCTGACAGATGCTAGACCCGCTGCCTACCAATTTACGTGTGGCTTGGTCCTACTAGCGTCTAATTCCATTGGAAATCCATAATCCATGGAAAATTTCCATTGGAGCTGAACTCCATCCATGACCATGCCTGAGTATGACAGAGGGCAAAGAGCTTGCGTGACAAGAACAGAACGGCGATGCAATTGCTGGGATCAAACAAACAATGCTACACAATATGAATCGTGGCTTCATTAAGGATACAGTGGCCCGAATCAAACAACATATTTCCCACAACAAAAATCACCAACTGACAAAGACAATAGTTACACGCTAAGTTACGCTATTTTAGTATTATGCTGGCTTGCTGCTTTACTGCACTCGTCTTCTGCTCTCGCTGGAGAATGATCTACTCGCTAATGTCTATAGCCTCTGATTGCCATGCCGCAAGCGCTGCCTGAGACGATACGGTGTGGGGGTGATGAGAACCCAGGACTTCCTCTTGTAGCCTACAGCAGTCCTGCATTAGGGAAAATGCCTGCTTCACTTTACCTAGACATTTGAACGTAAATGCGAGGTTGTTCATGCTGGTCAGCGTGTCGGGATGGTCCGCTCCGAGCTTCGTCTTGCGAGTCTCCAT